>CM053786.1:75706235-75846235 GCA_028749045.1 Cupressus sempervirens | reverse complement strand
TTCAACATTATCTTTCTTGCATCTATTTACAACAACTATAATGTTTATGAGAGTTTAATGTATTTCCTAATGTTTATGGCTCTTTATGTTTTCCTTTATATTGCTATTATGAGAAAAACAAATACAACTTTTCCTTCTTTCAAAATCGTGCTTAGCTCTATATGCAGTTGACTCATCACCTCTTTAGATTATTTCAGTGCTTTAGTTGAGGACATTTTCATCTCATTCTTCATCTCCTAGCACTTCATCTACACATGTTCATGCTCAAAATTTACTTCATGATGAAGATGTTTCTACCTTCATCAAGGAGCCTATTTCTCCTATTTTTAATTGTAACAAAAGAAAATATAGGGCCCCTATAGTTCCTTCCCCTATTATCATTCCATACGCTACCTTTGCACATGATTCTACTAAAAAATCTTCTCTTGTTGAAGATATGACAAATAATTATCCTAAAGTATACCGCATGGTTTTTCAATAGGGTTATATAGGCTTAGGACTTGGTATTAATGAGCGAGGTCTAAAAAATCCTATTCAAGCATCTCCTAAGATGAATAAACATGGTCTTGGATATTCTCCTTCTGATATAGTACAAGAATATTCTAGATGACTTCCTTTTCATCATCTCTTACCTACTCTTGATCTTGATTATCCCAATACTCGTCGAGATTTGGCTTCGAAGGTGTATGTTCAAATAGTTGTTGTTGAACCAAAGAAATCTCCTATACCTTTTGAAGATTTTTTTTCTGTGTATTCTTTTCCCTTTAATTATAATGATGATCATAACATTTCCATCATTTTTTTCATTTTCATTTTTATGTTAATATAACATGATTTTATTTTTATTTCCATAATATAATGTGTCCTTGGAATATCCCAATAGGTTCATTTCCCTTGTTCTTTACCAAGGGGAAATATTTCTCTTTTCTTTCATCCTTTTGAGATCCTTTCTTCTTTCTCTCTTATGTGAGATGAATAATTGGCTATAATTTCTACATTCTAATTTGTATAATGCCTTATCTATATGATATTTATATCTAGAAGTTGATGTCATAGCCCCATAATGACATATGACTAATGTAATACACACACACGCAGACATAGACACATGCACACATATTCAATTTGTTATTAATAAACTATTGTTCCTCATTAATCATTTATATGTATCAACCATTTGCATTGACATAATATGAATGCATAAAATATATCATATTGATTTATTACCTATAGATAATGATATAAAATAAAATAATAATAATAATAATATTAAATTATATAATAATTAAATACTTTATCCCTATCAACTAGCATGCCTAATAATTAAGTAGTTAATGGTTCATGAGTGAAGGAGTTACGACCCATGACAACAGAAGGGATAACATATAATAAGAGAAGAATGAAGAATAAAAGGGACATTTAAAAAAAGGAAGAAGGAAAGAACAATGGTGGAATGTGTGTAGGAAGTGCTATTGGAGAAGTCAAACATTGACTCGACATAAATAACAAGGGGAGTCCAAATTAAATCCACTACCAACAAAGGTATGACACATGGAGTGAACATCAAAGAAAATCATATAAGTTAGACATGTCAGCAAAATATTATTGGGGATAATCACAAGACTTATAGCAAGAGGTGTCACATATTTGATAGGCAAGACAAGAAGGGTCCTACATGTGAGAAAACAATCAAAGATTGTGGGGTCGTGCTGAGGATTCAATTGATTCATAAGAAAGGTGTTAGTCATGTTTTCACTTCATGTTTTTCTCAATATATCTCACAGTGAATGTTCCTAGTTCCTTTTGTGGAAATTAGGGTTTGGTCTATTTTAAATTCTATTCACCCTAAGAAAACATTAATTAGTTTCCTATAAAAAATTTTCCCTAAGAAATTTTTTTTGGTCATACGCCTTAACTTTATGATCTAGCGAGATTTTTTTTAAAAATAATTTTGTGGGAACCTTTTAAAAAGACTCTTCATTTTGTTCCATAGTTCTCCAAAATGATCTTTACCATCAAATCTTTCCAAAATCTATGGTAGTCACGATGTCATTAAAATAATTTGTGTGCATCTTACCTCTTGTGACATGGAAGCCAAGGAAGTACCACATATGGGACCCAGTTAGTAAATAAGCATGGTTTCAAGGTGAATCTCTTCAACCATCAAATTTTTTAAAGATCAACGGTGGTTTCCATGTCGCTATTAGAAGTTGCAAGGCTTTTACCCTTGGTGACATATTGACCACTACAAAAGAAACACAATAGAACCAACTCCAAAGACAGACACCAAGATTTTAATTGCCATTAATAAAACTTGGTGGCACAATGGAATGTCAAAAATGTCAAATGCAATTAAAGATATATCCTAACAAGAGAGTATTGATGGTTCACATCATTAGATGACATCAATGGTGGTCACTATGTTGCCACTGGAAGTTGTAAGAGCTTTACTGGTCATAACATGGTGACCTCCCATGAATTGAGAATACAGTGGGACCTATTTTCAAAAGAGGTGCTATAAAGATTACCTATAATAAATGGCCTTCCCAACTTATCAAGATGGTCTAATATCACTTGCCACTATGGAGTTGCAATTAGAGAAATGTACTTGTTGATTTATACTGTCGGATCTCTTCTAGATCGATGATGGTCGCTATGTCATGACAAAAGTTTTCTCAATCTTTAGTGTTTGCAACATGGTGACCAAAGGGAAGATAGAAAGACCAACCACATTTGCAATAAAATAATCATGAAATGTTCATCATCCAATCAAGGCAACATCAATAATGGTCACTATGTAGCTATAAGGAGTTACTCAATGTTTATGCTTAGTGACATAGCAAAAGCATGACACATGTCTAAAAGTGCCAATGGGTCTAGTGTAAGTTGCTAGCTATAAAAGGAAAGGCTTATGCGGAAAGTTTTAATTGGGTTGACTACAAACATGGAGGATTGAAATTGAGTCATTAACAGTTTTATGCCTAGATCATTAGATTTTTAAAAACTTGATGGCTTGTTTTTAAAATTAGAAGATGGTGCCACCCTATTTTCCTTACAATCCATTTATGAAAATTAAGGCTTTCCATGCAAAGTAAAACTAGAGATATATTACAAGATTTCACAATTTCTTCACTATGAAAACAAATTGTAGATTTTTAGAGAGCTAAGAGTTTGTTGAAGAGTTTTTTCTTCCATAGTTAAAGTTGCAAAAGAATTTTCACTATCCACCATTTGTCAGAGTTTTGATAAAGAGTAACAAAGAGCCAAGTAAGTATCTTAATCTATCAAATAGCTCAAAGAATTCTTGTATTCTGCATCATTATTAAACATGCTTCCAAAGAAGGGTTTTTTGGGGAAGGTAGAATATGCAAATAGAAATATACATGATGACTTTCTTGAACAATTAACTAAGTCTACAAATGAATCGGCCCAAGTAAAAAAGATAATTCCTATGAACTCTAGGCTCAAGATTGCAAATGGCTTATATGATAAAGGCAATTGGGTTAGGGATGCTATTAGTTCCAAAATAGGGCTCTATCTTTTTAAGAAATGGTTTTCAGAAAGGAAGTTTTTTGCCCCCCATGGAAATATTTGAAATTTTGATTTAGGTAAACAAGTGGTCCTTGGGGTCTTCATGGACATAGATCTTCTTACAACCATAGCCAATAATTATTACCCCATAACCACCATAGTAAGAAGAGTAGATGGGGAACATCTGATAAGGATTAATGTCGAGGAAATTTGAAAGGTTTTGTTCTAGATCCAATATAAATTATCATGAACCCATTGATTTTCAAGGTTTAGAGAAAGAATACTTGTCCAAGAAAGATCAGATTAGGCAAGATGCATTGAGAGAACACCTTGCCACAATTGGGAACTTGACTTTTGTTACAACATCGAATAAAGAACCCTTTAAGAAGGAATTTTTCACTAGCCAGGATATAGATATTTACATGACCTTGTGTAAGGTTTTTGGTGAGGATGAATAAAAGGTTATGCCAATAAAATTCTTGTACATGATGACACAGATCTCTCTTCTTTTGGTGTACACATCATTTTTTATTTTGTATCTTATATAGAAAAATAAATCCATATAAGAGTAAATGGGATTGCAAAGAGCAAGGTGGAAAAGACATTTTGTCATTATTCATTGTTGATGCACATATTTTTGTTTAAAGGGATTATCTATTTTGAAAAAGTGATGGTTTTGAACAAAGAGTATGAATAAGAGGCTTTTCTAGTCTAGTTATGGAGTGTAGATATGACCTAGGATGTAGAGGAAGCTAACTTTTTTATATTTGATAGATATTTTGCATCTAGGTTGAGAAGCCTCATATTGAGGGAAAATCCTAGAATCATCAAGAAATGACTAGATTTTATCAGTTTGGTGGATAATCCTTCTTGTTTGAAAGTATCCCACAACTAGGATGACATCATACCTTGCCCTATTTCTATAGCTTTTAGGATTTATGGTTTCCAAGGGACTCCCCATATACTACCCTATCAAGTACCTCTGAAAGTAGGGATTGCTAAAATGATGTGGTAGATAGGGGGATTGGAGGAAGTGAAATTGACTAGTAGAGCTAGGGGCTCAATTTTCCACACTTGTACTATGTTGCAAATATTTAGAAAGGCTAAGATACTAAGAGGGGAGGGGTGAATCAGTAACTCTATAAAATTTTTAACTTCAATTATCTAATTAGCATTTAATCCTTCTCATATAATATGATCTAATTGCATGCATAAGAAACTAAAAATATGAAAGCATTCATAACACTTTGACACATAGATTTGGCGACCTAGAAACCTTCCAAATAGAAACTAAAACTAGGATGGGATGATACCCACAAGCTTTAGTACTGTAGTATAAAGTTGGCCTGTTAAGGCTTACATTGATCACTTCTAATGATTTTCCCTATTAGGAGCAATAAGGACTGTTAGGTCCACCTTGTTAAAGGATTTACAAACATACAATGTGGTATGCACTCAGTAAAGAGATTTGCATAAGACTATTAGGCATACCTTGTTAAAGTATTTGACTGATACACCTATTAGGATAAAGCAGCAGTTGATCTATAATCTAAAACTTGGTTTTATAAATGAGATTCTTGTATGTAAAAATCACCTTGCTGTGATAGATATGTTTTTCCTACTCCTTATACTACTATAGCCTTTGTAATTCAATCTTTCTTCTCTCTTCTAATTAAATTTTATTATAGTGCATTTCTTACACACACTTGGATATGATAAAACTCATTTCATACATACCAATCTAATTATACAATTACAAAGTTGGCCACTATACAAGTTTACACAAATATTCTAGTGTTAGCCCAAATGTAGACACTTGGGTTCTAAAGACAGACTTAGGGAGGTTCTAATACTTAGCATCCACTATCAATGCTTGGCATCATCATGTACTTGGTAGACATAGAAACTTGGTCCATACAGATCACTTCCAAGTAGTCTTGAACTCAATCTGCACTAGTGACTCGGTGAATACTATGAAACTCAACATGTAAATTGAATCTCTTGATTCACAATATGTGACTCAATCAATGCTTCCTTTATGAGCTCAATATAAATTGAATCACTTGGTTATCATAGAGTAGCTCAGTTAACAGTGGACTTGCATCACATCAACTGTGAACTTGGTAAGCACTACACTATTTGGTTTACACTAGTAAACTCAGCATACAAGGAGATGCTCAATTTACTCTGTTGATCTTCACACTAACTATAACTGCTCGCATACACTAAAATTTGTCCAAAGGACTCGGTAGCAATTTTAGAACTTGGTAGTAACTAAAATGCTTTGTAAACAATGTTAACTATATAATAAGCTTGGTAGATACTTACAATCTGAATAAGTGTATGCGACTAATAAAAAACTTGACTAATATGTCCACAATCTCCCCCTTTGGCATTAATGACAAAAATACTTATCAGCTAACACTAAATCCAAAAAAAATTCTTGAATACCATCACCTTGTGATTCTTTGGTCAATAGAGTATACTATTTTTGAGATTTTTTTAAATTGATTTTGTAAGATATATACCTGTACATTGTAAGGCTTATGTATAGTATATTGTACATTTGAATACATATTCTTTCTATATACAATATACACTTGTTGTACCTACTATACATTTTTTTTTCACAACTTTCTCCCTCATTATTTTTACAACTTATGACATCTTCTCCCCCATAACTTTTTACATATTTCTCCATCTATCACCCCTTTAACACAACTATACATCTTTCTCCCCCTTTTTGACATTAATGCCCAAGATTTATTCTATATATTTACATAGTACTACAAAAATGAGATAAAAAAATATGAATGTAACATGAATATGATAGCCAAAGTGATCTAGAGATGAACTCAATGGAAGCAAGCACAATAGGAACCAACACCAACAAGAGATAGATAGTAAAATTCTTCTAATTGATTAATCAAATGAACAACACTTACACTTTCTCTCTTACAGATTTCTTCTCCCCATAACTTTCTATCCAAAAAATTTGTTCTCCAAACATGACCTAAACCTAAACCTAAAAACTCTATTTATACTTTCTAAGACAATCTACGGAACCTTATAGATTATTACAAAATAGGAAAAATAGTTATAGAAAATTCTAGATCAATATAGAATGGGGAAGAGTGACCCCACAATGATCTATACAAATTCCAGGAAATTATCTTATCCTAATGACAAAATTCAGATAAATTTCTCAAGTCGGCTTGTGCATAAAACTTGACCTAAATACTTTATGTGGGTGCTCCTACACCATACTCCCCAAGAAATTTTATCTCAAGCCCACTTGAGATGAGCTCTCTTAGAGTGGTACCCTACTTCTTGATATCTTGTTTGGTCATCCACACAACATCTACATCCAAATAACCTCTAAGTTTTACCAAATACTACTTGGACTCCTTTCCTCATTTATTCTTTATAACTTTGGTGTCAAGTATCATTTCTAGTTGTAGTTTCTTCTTAAATGGTAGACTTGAATGTCTTCTATATCAAAATCTATCCTGTATTAATTTCTTTAGTGGGTGCTTTGAATGGTGTGAGGTATGCTATGTTGAAGATGGGAGAAATTCCAACCTCAGGTGGCAATTGAATCTCATAAGCATTTGGTCCAAACTTCTTTAATATTTGACAATGACCTATTTTTCTCAAAATAAGTTTGGTAGATTTGCCTTTTGGCAGCCTCTCTTTCTTGAGATTTTCCCATACTAAATCTCCCACCTCAAATTCTAGGTGTCTCTATTTCTAATCTGCATGCTTCTTATACTTATTAGACATTTATTGGAGTTGTGCTTTGACCTCATCATGGATTTCTTTTATGGCTATAGCAAATTCTTCTCCTTGGGCACTAACTTATTGTTGTGAACTCATGCCTCTTAACTTAAAATTCCCTCTAGGATGAATTCCATACACCACTTGAAATTGTGACTTTCCTTTACTTCTATTGATGGAGTCATTATATGCAAATTTAGCTTGGGGTAGGATTACATCTCATTTTTTTGCATGTTGTCTTGTGAGTGTTCTTAACAAACTGCCCAATGTTCTATTAACTACCTCTATTTGGCCATTAGTTTGAGGGTGGTAGGCTAATGAAAATGATAAATTGGTTCCAAGTTTCCTCCATAAAGTTCTCCAAAAGTTTCCTACAAATTTCACATCCCTGTCTGATACTATGTTGAGAGGTAGCCTATGAATCCTTATGACTTCCTTGAAAAAGAGATTTTCTATATGAGAAGCATCATTGGTTGACTTACATGGTAAGAAGTGAGCCATTTTGCTGAACCTATCTAGGACAACAAATACACTATTATATTCCTTTTGTGTCTATGGTAGCCCCATTACAAAATCCATCGTATGCTTTCCTAGGGTCTAGATGGTATTGGAAAAGGTTGATAAAGCCTTGCATTTGTAGTTTATCCTTTGGTCCTTTGACAAATCATACATGTTTCCACAAATTTTCTAACATCAATCAAAAGTTTAGGCAATAGTATTACCTTCTAACCAATTCTAAGGTTTTATCCAAACCAAAATGTCCACCCATTGTTCCACAATGCTTCTCTTTGATAATGTTTTTCCTCATAGAGCACCTGGGTACACATAGTTGTCATCCTTTGAAAAGAAGTTTGTCTTGTATCAAAAAATTGTGAAAATCAGCATGGTATCGATCACCAAACTCCATATATACATACCTTGTAGATGTCACCAAAATCTAGATTTGCTACATACATGTCCTTGAGTGCTTCAATCCCCACACTTTCTAGCTATATCTAGGAGACATTTAGATTCCTTCTACTAAGAACATCAACAACCTTGTTTGATATGCCATTCTTATACTTGATGGTGAAGGTATAGGCCTATAAATACTCCATCCTTTTCATGCGCCTAGGACTTAATTTTTCTTGGCTATTCAAAAAACTAAGTGCTTGGTTATTAGTATACACAACAAACTCCTTTGGAAACAAGTAGTGTCTCCACCCTTTGAGAGCTTGAACCAATGCATACATTTCTAGGTCATATGAAGAGTATTTCTACTTGGCTTCATTGAGCTTTTCACTTGAGAAATCCATTGGGTTTCCTTCTTGACTAAGAACTATCTATATAGCAACCTTGCTAGCATCACATTCTAATTGGAAAATTTTGTTAAAATAAGGTAAAGAAAGAATTGGCTGCTCACTAACCTTTTTCTTAAGAAATTCAAAACCTTCATTTGCTGATTGACTCCATGCAAACTTACACTTCCTTCCTCCTTTAATAGTTTCTAACATAAGAGCACATATATGTCTAAAATTTCTTATGAATTTCCTATAAAATGTAGCAAGATCATGGAAGCTTCTAATAGCTCCAACTATTCTTGGGGGTGGCTAGGATAGTATAGCACTTACCTTTTCTTTATCCATCTCCAAGCTATGTTGAGAGATCACAAAACCTAGATATGTCAGCTCCTCTTGCATAAACAAACACTTTTCCAAATTTATTACCAATTTCTCCTCATGAAGTCTTCTCAAAACCATGTTAATGTGCTCTAGGTGCTCTTCCTTTGTCTCTCTGAAAATTAATATGTCATCCAAATATACTATGACAAACTTTCCATTGATGTCTTTGAGTATTTCATTCATTAGTCTCATGAGGGTACTTGGAGCATTTCCAAATGGCATTACCTTCCATTCATATAATCCATCATTGGTTTTAAATGTTGTCTTCCACTCATCTCTAGCTCTTATCCTTATTTGATGGTAACCACCTTTTTTGTCAATCTTGGAGAAATACTTTGCACCTCCCAAAAAATCAAGAAAATCTTCAATTATTGGCATCAAAAACCTATATCTGATTGTAATCTTATTAATGGCTCTAGAATCAATGCACAACCTCTAGGTTCCTTCCTTCTTGGGTGCCAAAACAATAGGTATAGCACATGGGCTTAAGCTTTTTGCAATCAAGCTAGAATTGAGTAACTCCTTTACTTGTCTAGTAATCTCCTCATTTTGCTGATGTATCATCTTGTATGCTGCCTTATTGGGTAAAGTAGCTCCAAGAATGAAATCAATACAATGACTAATGTCTCATATGGGTGGTAAAGACTTTAGCATACCTTTTGAAATGAAACCTTCATACTTATCCAAAAGTTCTTTCATTTCATTAGGAATTGTCTTCTTTGTTTCAGCCTCCTTTCTGTCATTTCCAATGGGTTCTTGCAGTTGTGGGTTAGGTAGCAAAAGAAAACTAGGCTTAGGTTCATCCTTCATGTCTCATAAGAATTATTTTTTATCAACCATAATAATTTTGGCTTCCCTCTCTTTATTTTCTTCCACTCCTTCATTATCAACAAATAGAATCAATGTAATCACCTTTCCATCCTTCTTGATGGTGTATATATTGAATTTTCCATCATGTTGTGTCCAAAAATCATACTAGTAGGGCCTACCAAATAATAGGTGGCATGCATCTATGTCAACTATATCACACAAAATTTCTCCTTATACTTTCCAATCTAAAAATCAACCCATGCTTGCTCGTTTACAAGAGTTTGTTCACCCTTTGTTAGCCATGAGACCTTATAAGGAAAAGGGTGAGCTATTCTCCTAAGTTTTAACTTTTGAACCATCTCAATAGAAACTAAATTCTTAGTAGATCTTTAGTCAATAATGACTTTACATAGCATACCTCTAGATTTGCATGTAGTCCTAAAGATAGTTTTCCTTTATGGTGGACAGTTTTCCTTTGTGGCGATTGCACGGTAGTAGGCACTTTCAAAAGTGTTCTTCTCATCATTAAACTTTCTCCTCTTTTAGGTATACTATTTGAGTCAACCATCTCCTCCTCTTGGTATTTATCATCTTGTACCAAATGTGTTCTTCTTTCGCCTTGTGAACTTGAACTAGTTTTATCTAGACACCTAGATGTATAATGTCCCTCCTTATTACAATTGAAACAAACAATTGAACTTGACCTTCTACCAAAAAATCCACCTCTTGAATTGTCTCTACTACCTCTGAAGTTTCCTCTAAAATTTTCTTCACTTTGATTGGTTTCTTGCTTTATCTCCTTATGATCTTCTTGGTTTTGTCCTTTTCCTTGGAAATTTCCTCTTCCCCTTTGATTTCTTCCTCTTCCTCTGCTATTTTGTTCTTGCCTTCTCTTCAATTTGGCTTCCACCTTCATTGCTAGTTGATAAAATTTTTGTATTGTATTAGGACACAATAAATTAAGTTCTTCTTGAATGTTCCACCTCAATCCATTGAGATATCTAGCAACTTTTACACTTTCACATTCACTCTGCCTTGCCCTTAGGCTTAATTTTTGGAATTCTTCAATATAGGTAGTGACATCTAGCTCCTTTAATCTTAAACTTTATCTCCTTTGATGAAGTTATATTTCATAATCCTTAGGTAAGTATGTTTTTGTCACCTTGGAACACATCATTTCCCATGAAATTATCATGTTCTTACCTTCTTTGACCCTTTCTCCTTGAGTGAAATTCCACCAAGTGAGGGCTAATCCCTTCAACTTTGACTTGGAAATTTTTACCTTGTCCTTTTCTACTATATTTTTACATTCAAAATAGTTGTTCAAGGCTTCTATCCAATCCACACTAGCATCAACATCCATCTTTCCTGAGAAGATGGGTAGGTCACCTTTGGCATCCTTCTTGCCAACTCTTTCAAGGGCTTCTATGAAGTATCTTTGGTCTATAGGTAAGTTAACCACTTCTTGCTCAGGGGTATCCTCTTCTTCCCCTTCTTCCTCTTGACCTAAAGAACCCTTTTCTTTCTTTTCCATCTAGTCCTTCAACTTCTCAAATTCATCTAATAACCACTTATTTTTCTCGTGTTCTTGCATCTTCTTTGCTAGTTCAACTTTGGTGACCATGTTTGGTGTCTCAGCTTCTGACTCTAATCCAGACATAAAATCCAATTGCCTTAGAAGTTTTTCCCAAGCTATGATGCCAAAAGTGATGCAAAGATGAACTCAAAAGAAGCAAGCATAATAGGTACCAACACTAGCAAGAGATAGATAGTAAAATTCTTCTAATTGATTAATCAAATGAATAGTGCTTACACTTTCTCTCTTATAGATTTCTTGTCCCTATAACTTTCTATCCAAAAATTTTTTCTTCAAACTTGACCTAAACCTAAACCTAAAAACTTTATTTATACTTTCAGCTAAGACAATCTACAGAACCTTCTAGATTATTACAAAATAGGTAAAACGTCTTATAGAAAATTCTAGATCAATATAGAATGGGGAAGAATGACCCCAAAATGATCTATACAAATTCCAAGAAATTGTCTTATCCTAATGAAAAAATTGGGATAAATTTCTCAAGTTGGCTCATGCATAAAACTTGACCTAAATACTTTATGTGGGTGCTCTTGCACCACAAAGTTTTATCCCAATTGTCATACAAAACCTTACATGTGTGTAGTGCAGTTTGCACTTCTACTAACAACTCTATCATGTGATCTTCTATGGAAACATTATTGTCATGGATGAGGGTTTTAGAATGTGCAATATGTTTTTGTAATGCATCCATGTTAGGAATAATCATATTTTGAATATCTACTAATGTAGATCTGGTTCTTGCTTCTTCCCTTAGCAAAACCTTATCTTCTTGAATTATGCAGAACTTGAACTAGGGTCAAGTTGCAACTGTCGAGCACTTTCCTTAAATTCTCCATCTATCTTAGACAATCTATCCTTTATTTCCTTGTTAAAATTGGAAACATCACATAGCTTACCTAAAAATGATGATACATTTGTACAAGATGTTTCTAGAGGACCCAAAATTGTAGAGAGTTCTACTTGATAAATTGCAATTTGCTGAGTAATGTCCTTTAACACTTTATTATCAAACTTATTTTTTTCCTTCTGCACTAACTTTTCATGTCCATCTGTATCTTCATTAAACTTTTGAACTACCTCTTATAACTAATACAAAATTGGTTGAGAATTTTCAACCTAAATACCTGTAGCTTCTGCCAAAATGTTCTTTACATCCTCAATAATTTTGAATTCCTTCTCCATTTCTTCTCTTAGCCCATGTTGTTTGGCATTCTTCTAGAGAAGTTCACCAAATGTTTGCAAGTGATTGAGGTTGGGCTTGGAAATTTCCCAATTAGGTATTACAATTTCCTTATCTAGGTCTATTTCTTCCTCTATTTCTTTTCCTTTTCTCAAATTTTTTGTGCTCGTTTGAGCCTTGGTCTCAACTATCCTTACACTTATTTCTTGTATACCCAGAATAGAAACAATTGTAGACATAATAGTACTAGTTGAAAAAATTGATACTGGACTTATAGTAGAAATGCTAGTAGAACTACCTAAAGAATCCAAAATTGTGGTATTAAAAACTAATATATCCAAAATTGATGTGTCAATCATAGGTGTGTTCAAAATTGTTGTGCTTAACATGGTAGAAGAGGGAAGAGTTTGCAGCTTGATATATGAATTGGAAGTCACTTTAGTCAATGATGTGTTGAGTTGAACTAGTGTAAAGATTGATTAGATGTTTATGTTGTCACTATTGGTCACAATCAATCCTACTAAGGTTGTCTTCATGCTTGATGTTGTCAATAACTTTCTTGGAGAGTGAGGAAGTGAGGAAATAACTATCGTAGAAATCTTGACTAGATCATTTTCCTCATCATCTCAAGTTCCTTCCTTGGTAGCCTCTTGCTCTTTATACTCTTCATAGTCAATAGTAACAACATGTGTTGACTCTTCATCATCCTCTTCTTCATCATTTTCTTGTTCATCATCATTATCATCATCATTATTTACAATGACAGGGAAGTCACTTGGTTTATCAAGAAGATAGATATTCTTCCATGTGCTTGTTGCATTCCTTACAACATGCTCAATGTCTTTCATGAGAACTAGACAAGTGTTGAATTTAAGAGTCAATTTCTCCTCATTTTTCTTTAAAGATTCCTTTATCTCCTTGTTTTTTATGCTCCGTATAAGCTACCTCATGGTTTTCCCATAGATGTCTTTCACCATTTTCATGCCAAATTCCCATCTTGGTTGGATCTTCTCCATCAAAGCATTAGGAATCTAAGACATAATCTAGTTAGGTGGGTAGTTCCATTTAATCATTTTGTCCATTACTAGATCTTCTATTTGCTTATGCCCTTCATCAATCCTAGTTTCATACTTTAATGTCTTAAAGTTTGATATATCGACTCTAGCTTCTAGTTCCTTCAACCTATCTTGGAAGGTGAGTGGAGCTCTGCTAAATATTATATCTACTCCTTCTTTGTTAGCTTTCTTCCTTGATCTTTTGGTGAACATAGTAGTGATGGATTGGTAGGCTTGGTAATCATTACCTTGGTCTTCTTCTTTAGTGGTTCCTCTTCCTTTGATTCTTCTTCATCCTCTACCTCTTCATCCTCACCTTTTCCCTAAGTCAACAATAGAGCAGAACTTTTTTTTAGCTTGGTAATTTTTTTCTTTCCTTTGTTTACCACATGAGGGAGCTTGATCTCCAGTTCTATCATGGATTTTGCTTCATCATATGTACCAAAATATTTTTCCTTGGGATGAACTAGTTAATTTACAAGTGCCTTTATTATCTCCTTGGTTTCATCAATATTAACCTCATATCCAAGAGGTTTCACCCATGTAATTCTAGGCCTAATTGTCTAAATGTATACTTTATCACTATCTACCATGAAGCACACATCATCCTTGTAATCTTTGAGTAAATTTTTGGGAATCCTAAATCTATTGTTCATCTTATCCTTAAAAAAATCAAAATAGTTATCCATGACACTAGTGTAATTTTCACCCATCTCAACAATATACTCATTAATCTAATATAGTACTGGCACATTTTTCCTCCATACAACCGTGCCTTTTGAAGGGGAAAATTTCTAAACATAAAAGAATAAACATTTCAATAGGGAGCCAAGGTTACATGGGTTATTTTTTCATGGTCTGATGCTCTCCATGTTTTTGTTGAATTGTTTCAACAGTAGATTGGCAAGGTCAAAAGAGAGGTTGTTCTTTACTTCCTTGTATGCAATGTCAATTTCTTTGCATGACACACTATTTAACCTACTCAAATTGTAAATCTTATCTACAATAATATGAATTAAAAATTTCAATTCCATGTCTGAGACACTACTAATATTCATGGCTCTAATATCCCATTCTATTAGGGTTTTCTTCTCAAGTTCAACCTAACCTAGGGTTTTGGATATCTTGGCTTTAGCCAAAATTGGGAGATTAGTGATTCTATGAATCATCCTTTTCATGATCAATATTAGTTTTTCCAACCATAAATACCCATTATGTACCCAACTAAGCATAAACCTAATCCATTTAACTTGAAATTCATGGGGCATGTGAGGAATATGGGTTAATCCCTTGACTTCGAGGTGTTGATGCTCGAGTTTCAAAATGCCATTTACATAGTTTTTCTAGGGCATCATCCATTTTTAAAGTACCAATATCTTGTATAAAAAATTTAAAGTGAATACAAATATCATTGATCAAGAGTACCTTTGGAGGAATTTGTGACTACATTCCACTCAGATCTAGGGTTTTGGCAATTATAGTAGTGAACTTGAATTCTAGTGCCTTACATTCTATAGCACAAACTAGCATCTATGAACCTTGCTTTGCCTTGCTACTGCTAGATATAATCTTGAATTAGTAGGATTTGAGAGAATTCCAAATCTTTTGCTAAATATTTGCTCAAATCACTTGGATACTATGAAGATTGCACTGTACAATAGCTCTCGAGAACTTCATAGTAAAATTGACTTTCATTCCTTTTATAAAAATTTCACCATAAATTCTCAGTATGAAAGGTAGATTGATTGACATTACGCTGATAGTATGTCATCCAGTTCACTTCAATTGATCACTTGATAGAGTCTTCTATCACTTGGTAACCACATAAAGTCTAGTTACTCTCGACCTTACTCATTAGAGTCTATGACCCGACCTCACTCGATAAGGAAGGTAACTCGGTAATAACTTGTACCCTTTTACTTAGTGATCTCTTTGTATCTTGAATATAGATATGGATTTTTTTTCCTTTCAACTAGAACTAATTTGTATGTCTTCTTTTGCAACCTAGTTCTAGTTCTCCCAAAGAACTTAAGTAGAAATGGTAGTCACCCAATTCTTGAATGACTTGATCATCATTGCTTAGGTTTGCACTCTCGATAGACTTTGGAACCCATTGTTGTCTTATCTATTTTCGGATGTTATTAGCCTTTTCCTTCTTTTCATCTTCTATACTTCAAGTATTCATATAGTTCTTGGCAAGATGACCAAGTTCTATACAAATGAAACATCTTTTAGTGGTATCTCTTTTCCTCATATGATGTTTCACGTAATTCATACCAATGTGTCAAAATTCTCCATAGTAATGAGATTTGTACAAAGTGTTATAGTCCCAACCAAATATAGCTTTCACAATTTGTTTTACTAGATTCAATGCTTTGGTTTTGCATTCTGATGGCTTGTGTCCATGTTTCTTACATTTGTGACATTTGCCTTCAAATCTTAGTTTCTCTTTGCATTCGTTAGCCTTATGACCATGCTGATTGCAATTGTAGCATTTTCCATTGAAATTTTATTTTCCATTTCTCCAACATTTGTTTGATGTATGACCTATCTTACCATAATGACTGCAAATAGGTCTTTGATTCTTTTGAGCTCCTTGTTTGGAAGATTCACCTTCTTATTTGTATCCAATTCCTACTTCCCCCTTTTCTCTGTAGATATTTTTCTCATTCAACTTGTAGTGCCTACCCCAATTTTCATTTTTCTATTGTTGCCAAACTCTTTTAGGCTACTTTTATGTCAATGATTATTAGTAACATTATTTTGAGATTATTAGATGTTGTTTTAGATTCAGTTTATTATATGATGAGATTATTTGGTACTCTATATTTCATGTATGCATGATGATTATTCAGTCTCTTTAGATATTGATGATGAATAGTTAGATGGTTTAATATCATATGTGTTTTCTTATGGATACTTACTCATATTGCATGTGTATGGTGTGCGTGTTTGTTTTCTTTATGTATGGCATTTCTGATGTGATTAAGGAAGGGAGTCGTAGTCACCTACTAGTTGGGATCTACATGATGCACCACTTCCTACTATTGCATGTTAATCTTAGTATATATTGTGTATGTACATGCATGGATTTTATGTAGGTTGCAGGTACTAGGTATCGACTTCCTTTAATTTCCAAGATGAGTGTACCCTATCATTTTATCTTAATGGTAAGAGAGGAGAGATAAATTCTTAAGTCCAAATCCTAAACCCTTAAACAATTTTTCCTAAAAAAGTAGGACAAGTATCTGAGTTGTCTACCTTTTGAATGTGTCTAATGATGTTATTCATGATTATAACCCCTTAGTTTGATTTTGTATGAATTTTTCTATAATGGGTTTTCATATTTTACTTTGGAAGTCTTTGGTCAATTTTATATTAATTAAGCCTAATTTAAAGATTTAATTAATGATTTAATTTAATGGAAAATTATACTAAGATTTTAATATTTTATTTTATTTTATTAATTGGGAAATTAATTAAATAAAAATAATTAAATTTGAAGATAAAAGTTATAAGTTTAAATTTGGAACGTGATAATATTTATTTAATTTAATAATAATATATTTAGAGTTCATTTTTAAATAAATGCTAAATAATATTATTATTTAAGTTAATAAATATTTTATCAATTAAGTTTCGAAAATAAATTTAGAAGTGGAAAAGGAATTAATTTAATAAAAAATTCATGATCACATGATAAGTGCATGAGATTTAAAATTAATAAATTAATTTAGAAAGAGTCAAGTGAATATTAAATAAAGTAATGTGCATTATTTTAATACTTATTCACCTAGGAGTATGCACAACTCTTTTATGCACGTTTTGTCCACAACACAAGAGTTAGCACACTAATTAAGCACATAGTGTCTACAACCTTCTCATTCTTCTCCACTCATCTAGAAGGTTGGATAAGTGATGTAGAGATAAACACAATAGGAACTGGCACCAACAAGAGATAGATAATAAAATTCTTCTATTTGATTTATCAAATGAATAGTACATACACTTACTCTACTACATATTTCTTCTCCCCATAACTTTGTGTCCAAAAACTTGCCCTTAACCTAAACCTAAAAAAAAAATTGGTCTAGGGAACATTCTAGATTATTACATAGGAAAACTAACCCAGAAAGATCTAGATTCTTTTCTCTTGCCAAAATAGCTTATAGACTATTCTAAAACAATATATAATAGGGTAAACTGACCCCACAAGGATGTGTACAAATCCCAAGATAAACTCCTCTAGTTGGCTCATGCTCGCATAATAGAATAACTCTGCAACCACTCAGTAATCATTGTGCAAATCGAGACAAACATTGTACAAACTACAAAATGATTGGTGCTTGGTAGTGATTGATTGGCATATGTATATTCTTTATTTAGGTACCTCTGCACCATACTCCTGGGACAATAGAATCCAAGTCCCTTGTATTAGCCTTCCTCTTTCGTGCCTTCCAATTCTTTGGTATTTTTTATTTGTACTCTTGACCAGTATCCAAATCAACTATCATATGTGCATAAACTTTTGCCATATTTAGATAGAACTCTTGCAAACCTACAATGAATGGATTAGATGGTACCTCATTAAATATGACTTCACAAATTTGAGTTACTATAGGAACCGATGCATCCTTTGTTGTGATGACTTTATGCTGTAGTATCTCCATGCTTGGAGACAAATTCATCACTATTGGAGCCTCCTCTATCCTCTTAGCTTTATCACAAGTCTTCTTCCTTGCTGCTAGTATCCCTTTGATAGGCTAGACCGCCTTCTTTCTTAACTTCAAATGCCATTTCTTTGTTGCATTAAGGACCATCACATCTAGCTTTTTATGATCCATTTCATCACAATGCTCATCAACCATTTCAACCTCTTTTCTATCTTCAAGAACTTTTGTATCATAAGTTTCATCAAAAACATGTTATTGCTCACCTTGTATATTTTTACCACTGTGTTCATTTGGTATGTCAGCATCGATATGTTAATCTAGTATATCAACATCAATTTGATTAGGTTTTTATTTCAACAAACAAATCTTCTCTTCCAATGTCTTAGTATAGGCTTTTGTAATCTGAATTGGTTGATGCTTCCGATCTATATTTTCTTTTTCCATATTTTTCTGTAGTTCCTCTTTTAGTCACATTGAATATTCTTCATGCTTTCTTAGTTCTTGTATTAGGAATTCCATTCATTCTTTTATCTCTTGATCTATTCTGGCTTCCTCTTCTCTTTTTTTCTTTTCTCTTCCACTCTTTTCCTTGTTTCTTCCTTCTTAATCCCAATATGAAACCCATGCATCGAATAGTATCTTCTGATCATGAGATAAATCTCATCTTGTGACCATTGTCTCCTATCTCAACCTAGTATTTTGGCCACACTTACAAGTTCTTTCCTCAACCTATCACAAAATCCAGTTCACCTTAGAAGCTAAAAGCTTTCCCCAAGCTCTGATACCAAAAATGATGTAGAGATAAACACAATGGAAGCAAACAGAATAGGAACCAGCACCAACAAGAGATAGATAGTAAAATTCTTCTATTTGATTTATCAAATGAATAGTACATATAGTTTCTCTCCTATATATTTCTTCTCCCCATAACTTCGTGTCAAAAAAATTCCCCTTAACCTAAACCTAAAAACTCTATTTATACAAGCTAAAATGGTCTAGGGAACATTCTAGATTATTACATAGGAAAACTAACCTAGAAGGATCTAGATTCGTTTCTCTTGCCAAAATAGCTTATAGACTATTCCAAAACAATATATAATAGGGTAAACCAACCCCACAAGGATGTGTACAAATCCCAAGATAAACTCCTCCAGTCAGCTCGCACTCGCATAATAGAATAGCTTTGCAACCACTTGACAATCATTGTGCAACTCGAGACAAACACTGCATAGACTACAAAATGACTAGTGCTCGGTGGTGACTAATAGGCATATGTATATTCTTTATTTGGGTGCTTCTACACCAATAAGGATTGCACTTAGTTGTCAATCCTTATCTTGTCTCCTAGTTGTTTCTAGAGACATTCTAGGTGCTTCTTGAGAGTTCTTTATCTATAGGCACTCCTAGTAGCTTAGGGTTCATTTTGGAAGGACTGCAAATGTTGGAGAAGGAAGGGATTTTTCTCTATAGTTTCTGAGATGTAGCGAATTAGCATCAGTGTCTAGGTAGATGCTCATGATTTTCACATAATTTATTAAACTCTTTCTCTTCCTGTCTTCATCGTGTCTACTGAATGCTTTTTGAAGAATTTTTGTGACAAATGTTTTCAGTAGTATGCATTCCTATTATGAATATTAAATCATTTTTTTATGAGAAAACCCATAAAATCTATATGGCCCTCTTCAAAAGATTAAAGAAATTTGTTGGGAAGGGTTTGAAATTTAATTAAGAAAATTCTTCTTGGGTACGTTGTATTTTTTCCATCAGATTAATTCTGAAATTTGATATTAAAAAAATTTAAAAATAATAAAATAATAAAAATGAAATGAATATGTTTTCAATAAATTTTTTTATTAAATTTTATAATTTACAAAATTATAATAAAATAAATTATGATTATAAAGAGGGGCTTTGTTTATTTTAAAATTTTATCGAGAAAATTTCTAATAAACAAAATACCACACACACACACACACACACACACACATATATATATATGTTTTGTCATTTCTCAGAATAAATTTAGACTGTGTTGGTGATGGAGAATACATTTAATATAAAAATGTTTTTATTAAAGAAAAATTTTTAAAAATATGTTTTGGGAGGAGGGGTTTTACCCGACCCCATCCCCACTTATCTACATTGCCAGCGACAGTCGTATCCACTGTCATAGGTACTACAACTATCATTGTAGGCCCTATGATAGAGGGCAAGGTTGCACAACCTTTTAATTAAGGTAGTGGTTTTAAAAGCCTACACATAGATTAATTTGTAATATGGTAAAGTTTTAGTAATAATATTTGTTAATAGTTTTGTTATTATAAATATATATACATATTATTAAAAGTTTATAAATATTGATTATTTAATTATTAATTATTATTAGTTTTGTTAATAATTTTATTTATTATTCAATAAATAATTAAATAATAATAATATAGTTTTGTATTTAGAATTAATAATTAACTTAATTAAAATTAGTTTAATTAAAGTTAATAAGAATGTTATAATTGAAGTTTTTAAAAATTATTCAATTATTGTCATTGATAATATTGGGCTTATCAAAAATTGTAAATTGATTTATTGGAAAGCAATAAATGATTTAAATAAATAATTGATGCAGGAGCATCCAAAGGTATAAGGGCAATCCTGTGTCACCAAAAAAATGTACTTAGACTTAGTTTATGTTTCATGTCTTTACATTTTTGGATACCCATTTGGCTCAAATAAAGGTTCCAACTCTCACAGTTCAACTATCAGTGCATTTGAAAATCCCAAAAAAAATAGGAGCATGCAATTTGGCCATCATTTTGGTGACCTAGAAGGTGTGACTTGGCCAAATGAAGGTAATTGAGATTTAGAGCATTCCAGAAAAAGAATCAGGTCAAAAGGCCCCACGGTTTGAAAGTTATTGTAGTTTTTTGGATTTTGGAGACCTCCTAAGAATGCTTCAAAGTTAGGTTTGGGGCATTAAATGACCTCGAAAAGGGTCAAAAAATGGGGGATGAGTGAAGTTGGTCCATAGGGCTATAGAGCACTTCGAGAGCTTTCCGAAAATGTAAATGGTTTGTCAATCGGAGCTACGGTTCAAAAGTTATGCCTCCCGGAAGTTCGACTACCATTTCTGGATTCTTCTAGATTTGCACCGACTTCTAACGCGGCTTCTGGAACCTTCTATTTTGTCAGTGGATGCCTACTAGCACTTTCTAGAATGTACTCCTAGTCCTTAACCCTTCGGAGTCTATTTAAGGAGATTTTTGGCATTGTAAAAGGCAGTTCGGATTGGAGCTTGAGAGGAGGTGCTAAAAGGAGAAATATTCTCCAGAATTATGCTATTGTAAGCCCGTAGGGCATGTTTAGAAGTTTATTTTCTCTGCACTATTTATACTAGCATATTTTCTTAGTTAATATACTTCCCCCTTTCTATTGTTTCTATTCTGTTGTTGGGTTGTGTCTCCATCAAGTGGTATCAGAGTGGGTTTTCCTGAGTGTGTAGACAGAGCACCGACTGTGAGGTAGTTTGCACCAGGACTGTGTGGTTGTGGATTCGAGTTAGAAGATGCCTCCACGAAGAGAGTGTGGTGGAAGGGCTAGAGCTATTGATCCTGAGGAGGTTAGAGCCCTCCAGAGACAGGTACAAGCATTGCAAGAGGAGCTTCGTAGAGGAGCAAATATTGCCGCAGATGACAATAGTGAGGATGACAATGAAGAGGAAGTAATGGAAGTTGACGGGGAAGTTCTGAATCCTATAGAGGAAAGGCTTTTTAGGGCCATTACTAGGTTTGGGAAAAGACCTACAATTGAAGTGGGTATATTTTCGAGAAATTTGAAACCAGATGAGTTGATCGACTGGATCAATGAACTGGAAGAATACTTTGAATATGAGGATATAAGGGACCCAGATAGGGTTGAGTTTGCAAAGGCCAAACTAAAAGGCCATGCCAAAATCTAGTGGAAAGATGTTCAACTGGAAAGACTTAGAAGAGGAAAGGAGAAGATCACAAGATGGGATCGCATTGTGGACAAATTGAAGAAGCAGTTCATTCCTGTAGACTACGAGCTTGGTCTGTTTAAGAAGATGCATGGGTTAAAGCAAGCAGGAAGATCATTCCAAGAATATACAGAGGAGTTTTACCGACTCCTGATTAGAGTGGGGCATGCAGAAGCAAATAAGGAGAAGGTTGGTTGTTATATCAGTGGGTTACGACCTAGCATACAGGAGGAATTAAGTCTGGTAAGAATGACCAGCGTTGAAGAAGCATACCAGTTTGCCCTACGAGTTGAAGAGAAGCTGAGTAAAAGGTTTGAAGGAAGACAAAGAGGGCACGGTCAAGGAGGAAGGGGAAGTGGTAGATCATCTGGAGGCCGCAATGAAACTCAAAAGAAAAATGAAGATGAGGGTACTAGCAGGAACCAGAGGAATGAGGGTTTCAACCACTCCTATGATAAAGATTTTTGAAATCAAAGAGGAAGAGGTAGAGGACGTGGACAAGGAAGAGGAGGCTTTCGTGGTACTTGTTTCCATTGCAATGAAGAAGGTCATCGTGCCTTTGAATGCCCTCAATGACAAGGAAGGACAGATAGGAGAGCTGAGGGCCAAGCTAGGGTTGCTCATGTGGATGAGGATGCACAATCATCACATTTAGAGGATGCAGAAAGAGGAGAGACCTTGGTAAATGAAAGAGTCCTACTAAGTGGTGAAAATGAACCAAGACAATGGAGGAGTTTGTTTCGTACCAGATGCAAGTGTGAGGATAAATGTTGTGATGTGATCATTGATGGTGGTAGCACTGATAACTTGGTATCCGAAGAGATGGTCTCAAAGCTGAAGCTCAAGAGGGAGAAACATCCCCAGCCCTATCGGATTTCTTGGGTAAAAGATGATCATAAGGTCCTGGTAAGTGAACAATGTTTAGTAAAATTCAAAATTGGGACTTACCATGATGAAGTTCTCTGTGATGTTATTTCGATGGATGTTTGCCATCTATTGTTGGGTAGACCATGGCAGTTTGATAGACATGCAATACATGATGGACATGCAAACACATACTCTCTAACAAAGGATGGAGTTCGCCAGAAATTGAATCCCATGAAAAAGGAAGGTGAAAAGGTATGTAGCAGTGCTAGGATTTGTCTTGTTGATGGAAGGAAGTTTTTAGATGGCATGAAACATCAGCGTATGTGCTATGCTTTGATTCCTAGGAAAGATAAAGAAGGAAGTAGTGAAATACCATTTGAAGTTTCAAATTTACTAGGAGAATTTGGAGAAATTATCTCTGATAATGTTCCAGATGGATTGCCACCAATAAGGAAAATCAGTCATCAGATAGATCTGATTCCAGGAGCTAGTTTTCCTAACAAGGCTGCTCACAAGATGACTCCTACTGAAACAGAGGAGCTAAATAGACAGGTTCAGGAGCTGTTGAGGAAGGGCTTGATTCAAGAGAGCCTGAGTCCATGTGCAGTACCTGCAGTACTTGCACCAAAGAAGGATGGAGAGTGGAGGATGTGTACAGATTCTCAAGCTATAAATAGGATAACCATCAAGTACCGATTTCCTTTACCAAGGATGGATGATCTTATGGACTGCTTGAGTGGAGCTCAGTACTTCACAAAGATAGATCTGAAGAGTGGCTATCATCAAATACAGATTCGAGAAGGAGATGAGTGGAAAAAAGCCTTCAAGACCAAGGAGGGTCTTTATGAGTGGTTAGTCATGCCCTTTGGATTGACGAACGCCCCAAGCACCTTCATGCGGCTCATGAATGAGGTACTTAAGAAGTTCTTGGGAAAATTTGTTATTGTCTATTTGGATGATATTTTAATTTTCAGCAAGACTTTGGAAGAACATTTACTACATATTCGTAGTGTCCTTGAAAGGCTAAGGGAAGAGAAACTGTTAATTAATCTAAAGAAGTGTGTCTTTGCCAAAAGGGAGTTAGTCTATTTGGGATTTGTTATATCACCTGATGGTCTCAAAATGGATCCAGAGAAGGTAAAATCCATCTTGGAATGGCCTACTCCAAGGTCTGCTACTGAGGTAAGATCATTTCATGGTCTGGTTAGTTTTTACAGGAAGTTTATTAAGAATTTTAGTGGCATATGTGCACCTCTAACTAATACAATAAGAGGGGATCGAAAAGAGTTCAAATGGACTACAACAGCTGCGAGAAGTTTTGAATTGCTGAAGAAGAAGGTGACTGAACAACCTGTGTTGGCACTTCCAGATTTTAGAAAAGTATTCTAGGTGGATTGTGATGCTAGTGGTAGCACTATTGGGGCTGTATTAAGCCAAGAAGGTAAGCCTATTGCATATTTTAGTGAAAAATTGAATGATGCAAAGAAGAAGTATTCTGTTTATGATCAAGAGTTCTATGCAATAGTTCAGGCCTTAAAGAAATGGAGGCATTATTTATTGCCAAAGGAATTTGTTTTGTATACTGATCATCAGGCATTACAGTACCTAAATAGCCAAGGTAAATTGAATCAGAGGCATATGAAGTGGGTAGAATTCTTGCAGAGTTATACATTTGTGTTGAAGCATAGAAGTGGAAAATCTAACAGGGTTGCAGATGCATTAAGTAGGAGGCAGTTGTTGCTTACAACAATGCAAGTTGAAGTAGTTGGGTTTGATGAACTCAAGAATTTGTACCTCAAGGATTCTGATTTTGCTGAAGCATGGAAAGCTTGTAAAGAACCTGTTGCTGTAGATTGAACCAAGTGGTTAGACTATTTGATTCAGGATGGCATGTTGTTCAAAGGTAGTCAATTGTGCATTCCAAGGAGTTCCATGAGGGAAAATTTGATTAAGGAGAAACACAGTGGAGGGATGGCAGGACATTTTGGTCGGGATAAGACCATTGCCATTCTTAGAGAACATTATTTTTGGCCTCAAATTACACAGGATGTGAAGAAGTTTGTACAAAGTTGCCAGGTTTGTCAAGTTGCCAAGGGGTTTAGTCACAATACTGGCCTATATCAGCCATTGCCTGTTCCATCAAGGCCTTGGGAGGACATAAGTATGGATTTTGTTCTTGGATTACCAAGGAAACAAAGGGGTAATGACTCAGTATTGGTGGTGGTTGATAGGTTCTCCAAAATGGCACATTTCATTCCATGCCACAAAACTCATGATGCTGTCCATATTGCAGACTTGTTTTTCAAAGAGGTGGTAAGACTACATGGTCTTCCAAGGAGTATAGTTTCTGACCGAGATACTAAATTTGTGGGGTATTTCTGGAGGACATTATGGAAGAAGTTGAGAACAGACTTGAAATTCAGTTCCACGCATCACCCACAGACTGATGGCCAAACATAAGTGGTAAATAGAAGTCTGGGCAATTTACTGAGATGTTTAGTTGGAGATAAGCCCAAGGGATGGGATTTGATTCTCCCACAGGTAGAGTTTGCTTATAATAACTCTGTAAATAGGAGTACTGGAAAATCACCATTTCAAATTGTATATGGAAATAGCCCAAGGACTGCACCAGAATTGAGGAAGATAGAACAAGGGGAGAGAACAAGTGCTGAAGCTGAGGAATTTGCTGAACACATCAAGCGTCTACATGAGGAGGTTCAAGCACACATTATCAAGATGAATCAAGAGTATAAAGCTAGGGCAGATGCAAGGAGAAGACATAAGGAATTCCAAGTAGGGTATCTAGTCATGGTGCACTTACGAAAAGAAAGATTTCCAGTTGGTACTTACAACAAGCTGAAAATGAAGAAATTTGGCCCCTGCAAAATTTTGAAGAAACATAACTCAGGAAATGCATATGAGGTGGAGCTACCAGATGGTATTCACATTTCTCCCATCTTCAACATCGCAGATTTAACAGAATATCATGATGATGCTGCAAATGAAGAGTTGGTTTTAGAGCCATGTCCAATTCTTGCTTCTAAGAGGGAGGAGATAGAAGACATTCTAGATCATCGTGTGGGTAGGAGTACCAGAAACAGGTAGTATGAAGAGTATTTGGTCAAATGGAAAGGACGACCGATCGAGGACTCAACTTGGATTTCAGCAGCTGAGGTTTCCCATTTGGGATTTCCTCTACCATCCATAAAGTGACAGGGTCACTTTTCAATCTACCCTGGGTGTCTGATGCAGGAGCATCCAAAGGTATAAGGGCAATCCTATGTCACCAAAAAAATGTACTTAGACTTAGTTTCTGTTTCATGTCTTTACATTTTTGGATACCCATTTGGCTCAAATAAAGGTTCCAACTCTCATAGTTCAACTATCAGTGCATTTGAAAATCCCAAAAAAATAGGAGCATGCAATTTGGCCATCATTTTGGTGACCTAGAAGGTGTGACTTGGCCAAATGAAGGTAATTGAGATTTAGAGCATTCCAGAAAAAGAATCAGGTCAAAAGGCCCCACGGTTTGAAAGTTATTGCAGTTTTTTGGGTTTTGGAGACCTCCTAAGAATGCTTCAAAGTCAGGTTTGGGGCATTAAATGACCTCAAAAAGGGTCAAAAAATGGGGGACGAGTGAAACTGGTCCATAGGGCTATAGAGCGCTTTGAGAGCTTTTCAAAAATGTAAACGGTTCGTCAATCGGAGCTACAGTTCAAAAGTTATGCCTCCCGAAAGTTCGGCTACCATTTCTGGATTCTTCTAGATTTGTACCAACTTCTAAAACGGCTTCTGGAACCTTCTATTTTGTCGGTGGATGCCTACTAGTACTTTCTAGAATGTACTCCTAGTCCTTAACCCTCCGGGGTCTATTTAAGGAGATTTTTGGCATTGTAAAAGGTAGTTCGGATTGGAGCTTGAGAGGAGGTGCTAAAAGGAAAAATATTCTCCAGATTTATGCTATTGTAAGCCCGTAGGGCATGTTTAGAAGTTTATTTTCTCTACACTGTTTATACTAGCATATTTTCTCAGTTAATATACTTCCCCCTTTCTATTGTGTCTATTTTGTTGTTGGGTTGTGTCTCCATCAATAATTATTCCTAGAGTATTTTAGAAAATTGATTTCAAAATATGGGGGGAGTCATTTTCAAAACAATTTATATATAATATATCATTAGAACACTTTAGAAAATTGTTTCCAAAGAGTTATGGGGGAAATCTTTGATCTATTGAAACAAATACATGAGTTAATTATAAGGAAGATGAACAATATTCCTTCACTTGATAACAAACTTTGAAATGGAAACTAAAACCCCACATTTAACTGAACTATGTGATTTTAATGAACCAAAACATGTACTTGCATTTTGTTTTTCTTTATGCTATCTATTTTGAGGTTTTGGGGTTGACTAGATTATTGACCAATTATAGGATGTCTATCAGAGGTTTGGGGTTTTCGTGAGTGTGGTATTATGTTGACTCAATCTTGATCATTTTTTTCAACCATGTATGTGATGGTATGCTTATGATGAGTGTGTTTATATTGTTGGTTACTATGTTTCAATATCTTTGTGGGATAGCAAGATTTATGCTATGAGATACCTAATTTAACCATTTTTGAGTCTTTGATCAGATATATTTGGATTACTTTCCAATTTCTTTGATGGGACTAAAGTATTTTCTTTGATCTTGATGATGTCATGTTGTGACATGTTTGACTTGACCATTTTGGAGTCTTCAATCAGTATTATTTTAGAATACTTATCGGTTTCTCATTGAGAACTGATGGGTATTGTAATTTATTTTGGGATACTTTTTAGTTGCTCATTGAGAACCAATGGGTATTGTGATCTACCTTGGGATACTTTCTAGTTGAACGTTGATAATTGATGGATATTGTGGTCTAGCATTTGATGCTTTTTAGTTGTTCATGGAGAACTAATGTGATTATTATGATTATATTTTGATGTTTTCGAGTCACTTGTATAGGACTAAGGTGATTTTTATATGATTATTGATTTGTGGTTTTATGAACCTAGGGTAGGTTATCTACTTGTAGTGATAGAAAGTGTCTTACAATGGGGGTCGAGGCCCTAAGTGGCTGCCAGGGTATCTCATTGTAAGTTGTTTAATAAGTGAAAACATTTACACTAAATGAGAGTAAAATGAATCTAAAAAGAGTTAACTGTATGTTCTCACCCATGCCTTGAGTGCTAGTACAGACTAGGATGGGAGTAGAGAGAACACTTGGTTGTGACCTTGCATTCCATAGTATGCCTTGTCAGTACGAGAGGATACTAGTGGTCACATAGGGATCACTAGGGGGCCGAGATCTATTGAGAGACTACTAGGGTACTCTAGTGTGATTCGTGTGATGGCACTTTCCTGCTTACATAGTAGATTCCTATGTGTCTTGTGTACCTCTGGGTATAGATGTTAGTCTATGTTGGAACCTTTGAGTTAGTGTACTTTTAGAATTCCTAGACTTAGAGTGTACTTGGGTTATGTGATTTGATATCCTATTTGGGACTTGAGACTATCTCCTTAGTGCAGTGGGAGTGGGCCATTGAGGTCCCATGTGGTTGGGTGGTAGTTCTTTTTCACTCTTATCATTGAGATTTTTTCATAGTCACCATGGCTAGAGCATTCTTTGTTGGCATTTACCTTCATTCTATTCTTGGATTATTATGATGGATGTTATTTACTGATACATTTCGTTATATTGATGATTAGCACATGATAGATGATGTTATCTACTTTGTATGATCATCTTATGCTTTATTCTAGTGTGTTAGATTTCTTTATGCATATGTTGTAGCATGTTTTAAGAGTGACATCCCTATTATGATAGTATCGATGATCTGATCGATGGCTTGGTATGTTACACACTAGGGATGGCTAGGGCCCAAGATGGTCTAATGATGCTATTGATGGTTGGGAGGAACCACACACTTAGTTGTGTTTTATGATGGATGGATGTATCATGTATGTTATTAGTTTCATTTACTTTATTACACTTGTATCATGGGTCTAAAGAGGATGATGTATTTTTACATATGTATATTCTTTTAAGCCTTTCATACCATGTGACATGTACAGTGGATGATTGAGCATTCCAAATTTAATTGCCAAGAGGCATTAAGAACAAATGTATATTATTTTAGGGACATTGGACTTTTCTTTATTTTTTTCATGTGGATGTGGTATTTGGTGGACTTAGTTTTAATTAAATTTAAATGTGATACAACATCATGGGATCCTTAAGCAATGTAACCTGTTATGTATGCTTTCAGTTGAATGTATGTTATTTCTTCTGCTATTATGTGTTTGATGTGAATGGTTTAATATTTCTTGTTAAACAAAAATGCTACCAACTTTAGGTTATTTCTTTTGGATCCCTTCGTGGGGCATTACTCAATTGATTCATGTCTGCTTGGGATTTCATCGTTCTTTCATTGATTTTCCTTTCATATTTTATATCATTCTGTAATCTTTTATTCTTAGATCTCAGGTTCATGATTTCTTCATTTTCATTGGTGAGCTGATTAATGAAGTTATTTTTCTAAAGGGATAGATGTTGAATCTAATTTTCTTTTCCTTCCATTTTTTCTTTTGTCTTGTTCTTTTCTTCCATGATTTCACATAGCCTTACTAACTAAATTTATTGCTCTCTTCTTAGTTTTCTCATTTTTTCTTGTAGTGAACTATTCTTTTCCAGAGTTCTTTGATTGCTTCATGGATGAAGTTCTTGAATTCTTTCTTCAATGTAGAGATGTTCATTCATTTGAGTTGCAAGATCTTTTCTTCTTTTTAGGGATTGGGAGAGTTGCTCCTTTTCTCTACTGAGTTCGGCAATAGCCATTTCCAAATCCAACATCTCATTGTCAATAGCTTTGTCGAGTATGAATATCTCCATGGCCTTTGATCTTTTCTTAAGTTGTTAAACCTTCTAATAATAACCACTAGGCTCTAATACCAATTATTGGAAATATTCAAAAAGGCTAAGTTATTGAGAGGGGATGGGTGAATCAATAACTCTATAAAACTTTTAACTTCAATTATCCAATTAGCATTTAATCTTTCTCATATAATTTGATCTAATTGCATGCATAAGAAACTAAAAATATGAAAGAATTCATAACACTTTGACACATATTTTTGGTGACCCAAAAATCTTCCAAATAGAAACTAAAATTGGGGTGGGGATGATACCCACAACCTTTAGTACTGCAGTATAAAGTTGGCTTGTTAAGACTTACATTGATCACTTCTGATTATCTGCCCTCTTAGGAGCAATAAGGACTAGTAGGTCCACTTTGTTAAAGGATTTACAAACATATAATGAAGTATGCACTTAGTAAAGAGATTTGCATAAGAATGTTAGGTCTACCTTGTTAAAGGGTTTGACCGATCCACCTGTTAGGATGAAGTAGTAGTTGATCTCTGATTTGCAACTTGGTTTGCTGAATGCGATTCCTTTAGGTAAAAATCACCTTGTTGTGATAGATATGTCTTTATTGCTCCATATACGATTGTAGCCTTTTTAATTCACTTTTTTTTCTCTTCTCTAATTGCATTTGATTACATTACATTTCTTATACACACTTGGATATGATACAATTCATTACATATATACCAATCCAATTATACAATTACAAAGTTGGCCACTATACAAATTTACACAAATATTACAAAGTCAGCTCAAATTAGACACTCAGATTCTGAAGACTGGCTTAGTGAGGTTTTGATATTTGACATCCATAATCAATGCTTGGCATCATCATGCACTCAATAGATGTAGAAGCTTGATCCATATTGATCACTTCCAAGTAGTCTTGAACTTAGTCTGCACCGATGACTCAGTGAATACTGTGAAACTTGACATGTAAACTGAATCACTTGGTTAACATTGTGTGACTTGGTCAATGCTTCCTCTACAAGCTTGATATAAATTGAATCACTTGATTAACGAAAAGTAGCTTGGTTAACACTAGACTCACATCACATTATCTATGAACTTGGTAAGCACTGCACTACTCAATTTACACTGGTAAACTCAACATACACTGAGATGCTTGGTTTACTTTGTTGATATTCACACTAACTATAACTGCTTGTCATACACTAAAATTTGTCCAAAGGACTTGGTAGCAACTATAGAACTTGGTAGTAAATGAAATGCTTGGTAAAAATTGTTAACTATACAATAATCTTGGTAGATACTTACAATCTGAATAAGTGTATGTCACTAATAAAAGACTTGACTCATATGTCAATAGTACTATAGCTCACCTATTCATAATCACTAAGGGTGGTTTGGTGTTCCTAAAAAAATTCTTGGACCAGTATAAAATGGTTATATCCCATTCCCATTTTTGTGATACTAGTGGATATTTTGATGTGTTTACGTGAAGAGCTAAAACTAGTTCAAAAGAGCATCAACCCTACTTCCCTAAAGATATAATAAGGAATGAGTTCTCTTTGCAAGAGAAATAGATAAAAAAAAAGAAGTGGAGGGTATATTCTAAGATTTTGGAATTCATTAATTGTTTTGATAATAAATATAAGCCTCTAGATGATGCAAAATCAAAAGCAGATAAATTGAATAAGCTAATGACTACTTTTCCTAAGATTATGGAAGTCATGAATGAGAAAAAAATAAAAAATAAATTCTTTTTTAGAAAAGCTCCAAGAGGTTATTAGGCTATTATCTTTTACCATTATAGTAGGATTAGGGAAATTAATTATTCAAAAGAGACCTAGTTACAATATAATTCAATATAAAAGGGCCACATTAGATAAGGGAAAATAAATAACAGGGTCAACCAGTGCTATTCTGGAAGAGAGACCTGCTAAGCCCATGCCCAAGAGGAAAAGGATAGAAAAAGAACAAGTGCCTCAAGTAGAGGAGTCATTGTACAAATTTTAGTTCTTACTAAGCTTTGTTTGGTCCAATGCTTGATGCACATTTTATGATGTATCTATCAAAATCTGAGAATATATTGAACTTACAAGATCATAGTATCTTATTTTTGTGTTTTTTTGAGTTCTACTCTAGTTATACAATTTTCAAAGAGAATTAATACAAAGATGAACTTCCCCCATATCATTTCTTTCTGAATCTTTTCTCCATTTTTTTTACCTAGTTATCTTGAGATTGCATAAGCAAAGCTTGTTCAATTGAATGCAATTAGGATAAATTGCATGTCATTTCACTATTTCTTTTAATTCAGTGAATTAGGTAAATGCTTCGTTGAATATGATAAAATCTCCAAATAGTGGGAAGAATATATGTAAGAATGAGTTTTAGTGAGGATTGTTGATAACTTTGATTGTAATGCAATCAATCAAATCAAGAAATTGGATAGACTCCAAAGCCCAATGGATGAGGTATTGATCAACTAAGTTCAGTCTATGCTTGGAGAAACCATGAATAAGCATCAAGCTTAAAATTTAATCAATTTTACTTTAATTTTTGAAGAATGCCAATGCTAGTTAGCACTTGTTTACATTTAATCTCAGAGTCTTAGTTAGCTGCTATTGCCCAGAATTATCTATAGATATAAGAAGAATTCTAACCAATCTACTATAAAGGGATGATTATTGTTGTAAATGTTATAGAAGGAATGAAATATGAGTGCAATATAAGGTTGTGAATCTTTTATCCCTTTGGTACACCTACCTTGGTTATGCAGAGCCAAAAGAGTAGAAAATCTTTTTAGATTTTGTTGAAGTTGGGTCCAGATCTGAAGAACATATAGTTGTTTATAGGGAGTAGCTAATCCTTAGGGTATTTGTGATCTTCATAATCATAATACTAAGTATTCTTTTGCTTAGTAGTGTAAAAATATCAATAAAAGGAAAGGTGACAACATAAGTAAGTGGGACGACATACATAGCTGACAAAGTACCAATGATGCAGGAGCATCTTTGATTTACTTGGTGACTACTTTGGAGTCCATGGGAGGAGGCTCAACAGTTGCTTTGGAGGGTTTTTGGACTAGTAATTAGTTGAATAAGGATTGGTTATTCAGCATGGTCTTGGAGCTCAGCATGCCTTGGGAGCTTGGTATGTTCTTTGGAGCTCACCATGGTCTAGGGAGCTTGACATGGTCTATGGAGCTTGGCATGGTCTATGGTTGCTTGGCATGGTCTTGGAGCTTGGCATGGTCTTAGACCTTGGCATGCTCTAGGAGCTCAGAATGGTCTTGGAACTTGACATGGTCTAGGATCTTGGCATGGTCCTTGGTTTCTTGACATGGTCTATGGTTGCTTGACATGGTCTTTGGTCACTCGGCATGGTGTTTGGTTACTCAGCATGGTCTGGGAGGAGCTTGACTTTGCTTAGGAATTTGGTACATATTGTAGGCCACATATCTAATTTTCTAAAATGAATTAGAGGATGGAAATTTCAAGGATTGAAGAGGGCCTAGATTTATAACTATGGTTCGAAGCTTGAGTTCTAATTCATTCAGAGCTAGGAGATATCACAATTTTACTAAGACATCAATTTTGGGAATTTAATTGTTGTTTTTAGGCCGACTTTGGAATTTAATTTATGTATTTACATTTAATTTGTATTTTGGGAAAACTTTTGGCTCAGATTGGTATAAGTAGGTGTTTTGGGGAAATCTTTAGTGATGATTCATTCATTTAGAAGAGGAGTGAATGCGGGAATAGATGAAGAGGGAGTTTTGCTAAGTCTGTGAACAGACCACCAAATGGGAGGTAGTTTATAGCAGGATTGTGATGGAGTTGTCAATGTGTGGAAAAAGTGCCAAATGTGAGGTAGTTTATGCTTAGATGAAGTTGGAGCAGAGCTAGTAGTTGCAACTTGGAAAACAAGGAGATTGATTTGTGGGCTTGCGAGCACAGGTTGAGATCTTCCTTGAGGTTTCTACCAGAGTGTGGATCTAGACTAGCTAGGGATTGATTTGGATCTTGAGGGATCTTACAAAACTATTACTTGCTTTATCAATTACTACATCAGGTGTTATCAGAGCTTATTTGTTCCTGAGTGTGTAGACAGATCGCTGAAGTTGAGGTAGTCTGGGACTTGGGTTGAAGAGGTAGATATTTTTGGTGGATTTGTTGCAGAGGGTTTGTGAAGATCTTGGGAGATGGGCCTGAGAGGGTTGGACCCTGAGATGATTGTGAATCTTTGTGATGTGGTGGAAAGGAGGTTTGATATGGTGGAGAGGAGAGATTTTGAGATGACTACTTGATTTGAAGCTAGCTTGGCTGATCGTGTTAAGGACAAGGTGAGGAAGGAATTTCATAGTTGTTTGTGGAGCTAGAGTCTACCAATCCAAAAGAGAGTTGTTTGGCCAATTAAGAGACTTGTTCATGAGAGGAGATGGCATAAGGAGGTTGAGATTGGTTTTCATGCTCAGGCGGTTGAGTCTAACATAGAAATTGTAAAGTTCTTAGTCATGGATGATCTAGTTGTTGTTGGTGGTGAGTTGTATATTACAGAGCATCTTGTTGTGAGCAATGAGATTGCTAGTGTTGAGATTTTGGCATGTGTTGATGGAGATCTTCATGTTGCTACTAATGTGGATTTTGTGGCTGATATGGAGTTTTTTGTTGCTGGAATGGATTTAGTAGTTAATGTTGTGGATGAGGATTTGATGTTGAAGTATTATGTTTAGTTTGTTCCTAGGAGTGAGCATGTTGATTGGATGGTTGAGATTCTAGTGTTTGATAAAATGATGTGGATGTGGATGATGTGCAGATTGGTTTTCTTATCCCTATTGGAGTGGAAGCCTTTGGTGAAGATAAAGTTGGTTGTTTCTCTTTCTTTGGGAATCAAAGTGTGGGACACACTTTTCTATTTACCTAGGGAGTCTGATGTAGGAGCATCTTGGATTTACTTGGTGACTACTTTGGAGTTCATGGGAGGAGGCTCAATAGTTGCTTTGGAGGGTATTTTTACTAGTACTCGATCGAAGAAGGATTGGTTATTTTTCATGGTCTTGGAGCTCGGCATGCTCTGGGATCTCAGCATGTTCTTTGGAGCTTGACATGGTCTAGGGAGCTCAGCATGATCTATGGAGCTCAACATGGTCTATGGTTGCTCGACATGGTCTTGGAGCTTGGCATGCTCTAGGAGCTCGACATGGTCTTGGAGCTTGGCATGGTCTAGGAGCTCAGCATGGTCCTTGGTTGCTTAGCATGGTCTATGGTTTCTCAACATGGTCTTGGGACTTGGCATGGTCTTTGGTCACTTGGCATGGTCTTTGGTTACTCGTCATGGTCTGGGAGGAGCTTGGCTTTGCTTAGGAATTTAGTGGCTGTTGTAGGTCAGATATATAATTTTCTACGATGAGTTAGAGGATGAAAATTTCAAGGATTGAAGAGAACCTAGATTTCTAACTATGGTTTGAAGCTCGAGTTCTAATTCATTCAGAGCTATGAGATACCACAATTTTACTAAGACATCAATTTTGGAAATTTAATTATTGTAGGAGGCCGACTTTGGCATTTAATTTATGTATTTACATTTAATTTGTGTTTTGGGCCAACTTGTGGCTTAGATTGGTATAAGTAGGGTTTGTGGGGAAGTCTTTAGTGATGATTCATTCATTTAGAAGAGGAGTGAATGTGGGAACAACTAAAGAGGGAGTTTTCTTGAGTCTGTGAATAGAGTGTCGAATGTGAGGCAGTTTATAGCAAGATTGTGATGGAGTTGTGAATGTGTGGACAGAGTGTCGAATGTGAGGTAGTTTACACTTGGATGAAGTTGCAGAAAAGGTAGTAGTTGTAGCTTGGAAAACAAGGAGATTTCTTGGTGGGCTTGCAAGTACAAGTTGAGATCTTCCTTGAGGTTTCTACCAGAGTGTGGATCTGGACAAGCTAGGGACTAATCTGGATCTTGAGGGATCTTGCAGAACTATTACTTGCTTTTTTAGGCACTACGTCAACTAACTAGCATAATTGCCAAGTGATCTGGCACTAGTTGGAATCCATAGGAATATTGAAAGGTTAATAACCCTAGATCTACATGACCTTAAGCTAATGTGTGGATATATTTTATAATAATATAATATATATAGGTACATATGAAACATGTATTTGGGTAGTATGAATAAATAGTATATTTTTATATTATAATAAGTTTATGGGGTAAATAATTAAATATATTATTTATAAAATATTAAATGGATATAATTCTTATGATCCAAGTGTAAGCTTGGTGGAGGGAATTCTTTGAGAATATCATAAAATGATACAAGTATAAACTTGGTGGAGGGCATTCATTATGAATGTCATAAAATGATCCAAGTATAAACTTGGTGGAGGGAATTCATTATGAATGTTGTAACTTGATCAATGTGTAAACTTGGTGGAGGGAATTCATTAGAAATGTCATAAAATGGTCCAAGTATAACATGGTAGAGAAGATCCAAGTTTCTTGGTGGAGGGCATTATAAAGGAATATCGTACATGATCTAAGTTATTCTAGTGAAGAACATTTGTTGTGATTGCTAATTATTTCTTAAGGATATAAGCTACTTAATTAGATCATATCAATATTTTATAGTTATTATGTATTCTAATGTAACCATAATGGTAGGGACATTATAGTTGTATCAGAGCACAATCCTATCATCCTATGGAACTGATTGGTTTACACATTGTCACACCTTAAAGAAAAATGGCAAGCAAACTAGCCCAAGAAGTAAGGAACTTTATAGAGCAAGCTAATGAGAGATTTGAAAGGACTAAAAACTCCAATAAGGTACTATTATAAGATATACAAAAACTAGGTAGTATATTTAATAATAAAAATGAGAGACTTAACTCAAAGAGGGAGCATCATTCCACTCATGTGGAAAATGAACGCTTGTCACAAAGTTTAGACCCATGAGAAACATTACCCTAATTCATTCCAAGAGAAGAACCTATTTCAAATAATGGAACACCATCCAATAGTGTGGAAGAAATTTCAAAAATGTATGCCAACTTGGATCCTAATCTTCAACAACTTATTCCCTTTAAAGAATACTATGAATTTAAACTCATGAAAAATAGAAAGAAACATCATGTAAATGAAGACCTTTAGAAGAAGGTAAATAAGGTAAAATTACCATGTTTTAATGGATCAGGAGAAGAAATTTCTTAGCCATGGGTCCAAAAATCACCTTGTTAATAATTTCTATATTGTACCTTGTTAATAATTAATTGATTTAAAGTCATCAGGCGGTTCTCTTGTAATACAGATTATGCAGAGACCCTTTAAATTTAGTTGTTCTTGACTAATAATGAGTAAGATCTTCAATAAATATGTAATCCTCTTTTCCTTTGTTATTCTCTTCTACTCATGCTTCTCAAATCTCTAACTTTTTTTTGGCCACTACTCACTTTCTTATTCTTTTTATTTTTTCTTATTATCTATTTGCTCACATCTTTATTTTCTTCTTCACAAAAACTACTAATTGTCATCATTTTTATATTCTTCTCCATCTTTTATATCTTTACTATAACCTTCCACTAAAAGGTTGTAACTTTTCATGAAAATACTTTACTCTCCTAAATATAGTCGTGTCAATTAATACATGGTGGTTCCTTTGTCATTAAACTAATTGCTATTGATAGCAATTCTTAAATACACTTCTTATTTTTTGAACAACATATAACAAATTAATTTAATTACTGGTTGTATTGCAATCTCTATTTATTGAATTAATATTTCCTTTTTTCAAAAGTTGTACTTCACGACATGGTATTACGAACTTCTATGTATGCTCTATTTTGATAGATCTTGTAATATTCAAACCGCTCATTACAACCATTGTCATATCAAATACTCTTATGCTCTGACAGTGGATCAGAGTATAGCCATAGGATGCCATGCCTACATGGGATGGCATGAGAAGGAGGGAGGCATCTAGGTAGTTGATCCTATTGCTTGGGTAGTCATTGCCCAAAATGAGAAGGGTCATGTATGTGTGAGAAAACAATCAAAGATTATGGAACCATGGTGAGGAGTAGGTTGATTCATAAGCAAGAAAGGCGATAACATAGGTAAGTGGGACAACACACATGACTAACAAAGTACTAACCAATATAATTGTCAAGTGATTGGGCACTAGTTGGAATCCATAGGAAGATTTGAAGGTTAATAACCTTAGATCCATGAGACCCTAAGGTAATGTGTGGATATATTTTATAATAAGATAATATATATAGGTACATATGAAACATGTATTTTGGTAGTATGAATAAATAGTATATGTTTAGATTATAATAAGTTTATGGAATAAATAATTAAACATATTATTTATGAAATATTAAATGGATATAATTCTTAGGATCCAATTGTAAATTTGGTGGAGGGCATTCTAGGAGAATGTTGTACATGATCCAAGTTATTCTAGTGGAGAACATTTGTTGTTATTGTTAATTACTTCTTAAAGATATAAGCTACTTGATTAGATCATATCAATCTTTTATAGTTATTATGTATTTTAACATAACCCTAATGGTGGGGACATTATAGTTAAAGACCACATGATTATATTGAGAGGGGAGTGGGGAAGTAAATCAATGTAATAAGAAATTCACCAATTTAAAATTCTTATCCAAACAATTAACTTTACATGCTTAAATGAAAAATTATACACATGAACACATTAATACAATGATTTACATGGAAATCCAATGTGGGAGAAAACCACCATGGTAAATGTTTTCAAATAACTTTTATCTTTTACAATATTTTGTAGGATCTAACCTACTAGAGGCTATGACTTCTATGTTTATTAGAACCAACCCACTAGAAGCTCCTACTCCCACACTCTGCAACCTCCAACCTACTAGAAGATCTTACTCCCACTACTGATAAAACTTATTTTCCACCTTATTTTTTTTCTCTTACAATTGATGATGGATATTTTTAATTGATTTATCTATGAATTCAAATTCAACATGCATATACCCTTCTCTCTTTAATTTGACTTCATCACTTTACACTCCAATTTATTGACTCACATATTCTTCTTATTTACATTTGTATTTCTTCTATATGAACATTTATATCAAATTAAAAATCTGATTATATATTTCTTCTATTATCTAGTTATCACTTCTCAATCTTCTTACAATATAATTCTTTGAACTCTAGCTTTATCCTTTGTTTTTCATTTTCAAATTTACTTCTTATAATTATGAATATATTCTTTTTATACTTGTATCTCATTTTATATCTGCATAATCTTATACCATCACAATTTATTTTATATTCTATTTACATATCAACAAATTTTTAGGTTTCTTAATGAGATATATTCTTTACCATTTTTCTTTCTTCTACACTTCACTTTCTTTTTTTCTTTGCAATTTGCTCCAAAATCACTCCTCAAACACTTTCTACTTTTCCACTGCTCTGCTCCATATTTTAATTAATCATCCACACACTTCTTACCTTAGACATTGGTTGTCTAACACTTTGAGAAATGTAGGCCCTCCTTTATTTATATCTAATTTTTTTGGTGTTTATGAATTATGAACACAAAGAATCAAATCTCTTCAAGATTGCACCTTTGTTAAATATATTATACATGATTTTTATAATTATAATCACAAGCCTATTTTTATCTTAATCAAAATACTCAAAAATGATTTATTATTCATGTTGGTGTTAATGAGTTATGACGTTCTATAGATCTCAACTCTAGTTCAATGGTTACTAAGTCAAAGAAAAATATCTGGATTGCTCTTGAATACCTTCAACAATGATATGTATGTTTTACCTTTTTTAAGCTCCATGATTGTGTAAATGATGATGCTTGGATAGGGGTCCTATGAGAGGGGCTTGGGCTCTATTTTCATGGAGCAGGTGGCTCCATGATAACTTTTTAGGTGGGGACAAAGGGTTAATTGGAATCTTTTCCTACAAAATAGAAGCCCCAAATTTTTAGCCCTCTCAATTTGAGAAGGGTGAAAAAGGATGGGGCTAGATTCAACCCCACCACCTTAAGGAGGAATTTTGCCATTTGTCAACAATCTACACTTCATTTTCCCACCAAAAAAATTTATGAATTAATTTTATTTTTATTTTTTTAGAATTAATGAGACAAACATCTTCCTTAAATTTAGTAGATTCACTTATAAATCCATAACAAAGCTTCACTTTTTAAATATCTATAAAAAATCTTAGCAGCAACCACTCTACTTATAAGTAAGGGGTGCCCCATAGGACCCCAACCTTAGTGGTGCTCCTCATCAATGTTATTTTTTATCATTTCCTTTTAATTAAATGTTTAGAATTATTGCATCTTCCAAATTTCAGACATATCTATTGTCTTACATATCTTCTTCTAATGAATCAAGATATCTACCATGTCTAATAGTGTATAATAGCCAACTTCATTGATGTGAAATTTGATTTTAATTACCATTTCTTTATCAGTCTTATATATACTCATCTTTCACTTTATACACTAGTTCTAATCCCTTTTTATTTTTGTCAACAACTCCATATCTGTATTTTTTATTCTTTATTCAAAATGTCTCCTTCTTTGTATCATGTCTTCCTTAATTGCTGATACAAACTTGAGTACTCTTGACTGCATGATAATCATTTTCTAATTTCTCCCTCTTTCTTACTTCTCCTTCTAATCTAATATTGATCAATTTCTCATCAATATCTCCCTCTTTGACATAAATGCTAAAAATGTAGCATCTTCAACATGTTTGTTGTGAACTTTGCATCTTCAGTCTTTCTCCCTCTGTCACCATGCTTGTGACTAATTTGGAATTTCTGTTCCTATTACCATCCTCTACATCATGCATCTGATATTACTTTAATCAATTCCTTTTGATGTAGGGTAACCTCCTTTGTTTCTTTAGACTACTTGGGTTAGGGGCTTTACCCCTAACTTACCTCTAAGGTACTCATAAGCATCCTTGGGCAATGGTTTGGTGAGATGTTTGCAATTTGTTCCTTTTTGTAAATTTATTCCATCTTCACTTCATTGTCTTCTACCAACTCTCTGACATAGTGATACTTGATTGCAATATGCTTTGTCTTTGCATGCATTACTAGGTTCTTGGATATGTTTATTGCACTTGTATTATCACAATACAATATCACTAGCTTGGTTATCTCTTCCTTCATTCCTTTCAATAGGTGCTTAAGCCATATAATGTTTGTACAATTGATTGCTGCTGCTACATGTTATACTTTTGCTATGGATTGTGATGTACATGTTTGTTTCTTACTAGTCCAAGCAACTAGTCTCTTTCCCAAGAATAGTGCTTCTCCACTTGTGCTTTTCTTGTCATCAATGTTGCCTCCCCAATCTACATTTGTGTAGGCATTTAGTTCAAACTTATCACTTCTTTTGTAGTATAAGCCATAATCATCAGTTCCTTTGAGATATCTCATTATCCTTTTCACTGCAATGAGATGATTTTCTATAGAATTAGCAAAGAATCTTGCCACTATTCCAACTACTACTACTATATCTAGTGTACTATGTACAACATATTGTAGCTTTTTAATCATGGATTTGTACATGGTGTTAGATTGTGGTGACTGATCAGGAAAGTACTGTACATGGTAGCCGACATATTATGGCCGACATATGGCCGACATGTTATAACCCTAAAGTGGTTTAATACTTGTATAAAAAGGGCTTAGGGTTGGGTATTTTTTGATGTGTGGTGATACAAAATTGGTTCTTGCGGCGGTATTGAGCTGTAAGGGATTACAGATTGTAATCAGGTTGTAATCACTGGATTGTAATAAGATCGGACTTGCTGTTTGGTGGACGTAGCCCAGGGATTGGGTGAACCACGTTAAATCTTGGTGCCTTGTGTTCATTTCTGTGTGTTCTATTATTTTTTGTTATTGGTTATATTTTCATGTAGTTTTTATTTCTGTCCGTGGTTATAGGCTTTGGGATTTTGAAAATCATAAAATTATAAGAAGTCGAGATGTCATATTCAATGAAAAAGTGTTGTACAAAGATCTGTTGCAGCAACATGAGAAGAAAGAAGATGATTATGTAGTGCTGGATGATACTCCAAAAGCTGATGTTCCTACCATTCCTCATGATGTGAAACAACTGCAACAACAAATACCACACACACCTGTGAATGTTAGACGGTCAACAAGGCCAATTAGACCTCCACAAAGGTTTTCTCCCTCTTTGTATTCTATTTTACTTACTGATGCTGGTGAACCTGAAAGTTATGATGAAGCTGTGCAGGTGGATACTAAGATTCAGTGGGAGTCTGCAATGAAAGATGAAATGGACTCTTTGCTGAAAAATAAGACATGGGATTTGTGCAAGTTGCCTGCAGGTAAAAAGGCTTTACAAAATAAATGGGTTTACAGGTTGAAAGAAGAGGAAGGAGGTAAGAAAAGATTTAAGGCCAGGTTAGTTGTAAAAGGATTTGCACAGAAAAAGGGAATTGATTTTGATGAGATATTTTCTCCTGTTGTTAAAATGACTTCTATTCGTACTGTTTTAAGTCTTGTGGCTACTAAAGATTTGCATTTAGAGCAGATGGATGTTAAAACAGCCTTTCTTCATGGTGATTTGGATGAAGAAATATATATGGCTCAGCCATAGGGTTTTGAGGTCAAAGGTAAGGAGAACTTAGTGTGCAAATTGAAGAAAAGTTTATATGGCCTGAAGCAAGCAGCTCGATAATGGTATCTGAAATTTGACAGTTTTATGCATGAGCATGGATATAACAGGTGTCATTCAGATTATTGTGTTTATTTTAAGAGGTTGGATGATGATAGCTACATTATTTTATGTCTATATGATGATGATATGCTTATAGCTGGGTCTAACATGCATCATATTAAGGGGCTAAAATGCCAGTTAGCACATGCATTTGCTATGAAGGATTTGGGGGCAGCAAAACAAATCCTTGGTATGAAGATTTGCAGAGATAGGAAGAACAGAACATTGATGCTATCTCAAGCTGATTATTTTGAGAAGGTGTTGCAACGTTTCTCTATGGAGAATGCTAAAGCTGTCAGCACACCTTTACCTGGTCATTTGAAATTGACTAAGGAGATGTGTCCCAAGACACAGGAAGAGGAGGATAAGATGTCCAAGGTACCCTATGCTTCAGCTGTAGGAAGTTTGATGTATGCTATGGTATGCACTAGGCCGGATATTGCACATGCAGTGGGAGTTGTTAGCAGGTATATGAGTCATCCAGGTTTTGAGCATTGGAATGCTGTCAAGTGGATTCTCAGATATTTGAGAGGAACATCCAATAAGTGTTTACACTTTGGGGGCTCTACTACTGATTTACAGGGCTATGTTGACTCAGATTTGGCTGGGGATATTGATACCAGGCGGAGTACTACAGGTTATGTCTTTACTGTTGGTGGGGCAGCCGTGAGCTGGGTTTCTAGACTACAAAAGATTAATGCTCTCTCCACTACAGAGGCAGAGTATGTTGCTGCTACAGAGGCAGCCAAAGAGATGATATGGCTTTAGTTCTTCTTGGAAGAATTGGGACATCCTCAGAAGGATAATTATTTGTTCACAGATAGTCAGAGTGCCATTCATCTTGCTAAGAATTCAGCTCTGCATTCTAAGACCAAACACATACAGTTGCGATACCATTTCATTCGGTCAGTTTTGGAGGATGGACAGTTAAAGCTGGAGAAGATACATACCAATGAAAATCCAGCAGATATGTTGACAAAGGTTGTCACAAGGGAGAAGCTGAACTCCTCTTCAGCTTTAGTTGGTCTTTTAGACTAAATGTGAATAAAAGAACAACAGAGTCTAGGGTGGTTTGATCCAGTGGGAGCCCCATGTGGTAGTTGTATTGCTACAGGATCAGTCTCCAAGTGGGAGATTGTTGTTTAGTGTGGAGCCTGATCAGTCCCCAAGTGGGAGATTGTTAGATTGTGGTGACTGATCAAGAAAGTACTGTACATACTTCATAAATAAAAAAATTTTTTTGGAAGTAGCCGACATGGTAGCCGACATGGTAGCCGACATATTATGGCCGACATATGGCCGACATGTTATAACCCTAAAGCGGTTTAATACTTGTATAAAAAGGGCTTAGGGTTGGGTATTTTTTGATGTGTGGTGATACAAAATTGGTTCTTGCGGCGGTATTGAGCCGTAAGGGATTACAGATTGTAATCAGGTTGTAATCACTGGATTGTAATAAGATCAGACTTGCTGTTTGGTGGATGTAGCCCAGGGATTGGGTGAACCATGTTAAATCTTGGTGCCTTGTGTTCATTTCTGTGTGTTCTATTATTTTTTGTTATTGGTTATATTTGCATGTAGTTTTTATTTCTGTCCGTGGTTTATCCTAACACATGGTTTGATTAACTTCAGTAGATTCATCGTTTTTGGATAGCTCATGTCATGTTGCCATTGGTGTGTTGATTGGTTTTGAGTATTCTAGACTAAATGACTTGAGTATTTCTTTGATATACTTTGATTGAGTTACAAATATTCCATATTTTAGTTGATGTACTTGCAATCCAACAAAGAATTTTATTTCTCCAAACATAGACATCTCAAATTCATGTTTCATCTAGTTAGCAAAATCTTTACTAAGTACTCCTTTACCTCCAAAAATTATGTCATCCACAAAGATTTATGATATAAGGATGTCCTTGCCTTCTTCTGATTTGATATACATGTTATTTTTGTCATATGTTCCTTCAAATCCCATTTGCACTAGATACTTGTGAAGTCTTTCATACCAAGCTCTAGGGGCTTGCTTTAATCCATATAAAGCTTTGTGTAGTTTGCATACCTTGTCCTTGTTGTTCTCATCAAAAAATCCTTATGGTTTCTCTATGTAGACTTCCTCTTCTAGTATACCATTTAGAAATGTAGACTTAACATCCATTTGGTAGACTTTGAATCTTTTGTAGGCTACATATGCAAGTAGAGTCCTTACTCCTTCCATTCTTGCAATTAGAGCAAATGTTTCTCCATAGTCTAGACCTTCTTCTTGTGCATATCCTTTGTATACTAGTCTTGTCTTATTCCTTATGATTTCACCATTCTCATCTAGCTTGTTTTTGAATACCCACTTGTTTCCAATCACATTCTTATCAGCTGGTCTTGGGACTAAGGTCCATGTTTTGTTCTTCTTAATTTTCTCTATTTCCTCTTTCATAGCATTGTGCTAGTCATCATCTTGTAGTGCTTCACTTATTTTTTTGGGTTCCACTTTTTTGAGCAAACATGTTTCACTTCTAAGATTATTTCTTGTCATTGATCCAGCTCCTTTATCTCCAATAATCTGATCTGTTGGATGGTGTCTTCTTACAAATTTTGGTTCCTTTCTTGTTTCCACATTATTTCTTCTAGCATCTGAATCATCATGGATGTCTTGATCAGGAAATTCCTCATTTTCTTCATGTGTGGTATCCTCTAAATCTGAATGGGCATTTTCTATATTCTGTAACTCAACATTTGAATGTATCTACAACTCAACATTCACTGTCTGTGACTTGGTAGATACTGAAGTCTATTGTTTATTGTCATTTTGATTTGCAACTTCACCATTATTAGGCATACCTTCATAAAATTATACAAAGGTCTTGTATCCCTCTATTTTCTTGGTAATTTCAATATTTTGGACTTCTACAAGCTCATCAAATCTTACATTTGTGCTTTCTTCTACTTTGTTAGTATTAACATTTAAGCACTTATAAGCTTTGCTTCTAGTGGAGTAACTAAGAAATATGCCTTCCTCACTTTTTGCATCAAACTTTCCATTCCTAGAATCTTTAAGTATATAGCATTTACATCCAAAGATTTTACAATGTTTGACATTAGGAGAATGACCATACCATAGCTCAAAGGGTGTTGCATTTGTACCTTTCTTGACTTGAACTCTATTAAGTGTGTAGACTATAGTACTTACAACTTCTCTCGAGTACTTAAGTGCAACATTCTCCTCCATCATTAAATTTTTGGCACAGTCAATAACTGATCTATTCCTCCTTTCTACTATACCATTCTATGGTGGAGTTCTAGGTGCTGACGTTTGCCTCTTGATTCCTCCATTATTGTAGAATTCTTCAAATTCTCTTGATGTGAATTCACCTCCTCTATCAGATCTAAGACATTTTAGGCTCTTTCCTATCTCTTTCTCAACTCTGGCCAAATACCATTTGAACATTTGGAATGCATCTAGTTTATGTTTTAGGAACATGACTGTCATCATTCTTGAGTAGTCATCCACAAATAGCATTATATATCTATCTCCTCTATAGCTTTGTACTTCAATTGGACCACACAAGTTAGCATGTACTAATTGTAATACTTCATTAGAAGTATAAGTCTTGCTTTTGAAACTTGACTTTGTCATCTTCCCTAGTTGACATTGTTTGCACATTATACTCAGGCTTCTCCAACTTCGGTAGTCCTCTGACTTTCTTCATTTTATTGATGCTGATTAAATTGTCAAATTTTACATGACATAGTCTCTTATGCCATAACCATGCATCATCAGTCTAAGCTATAAAACAAGAAGCATCTTCCATATCTAGGCAAAATAGATTACTCCTAGTCTAGTCACCTTTTCCTATTAGGATTCCATAGGAATCATAGATCTTGGGAGTTCTATTTTCAAATTCAACCTTGCATCCTATGTTGCCTAACTATGAGACACTTAACAGATTATAATTTGGGCCTTCAACATAGTATGCATTATCACATGATATCTTTTCAATAAGCTTAATGCCACCTTTCCCTTTGATTAGACATGGAGAATTTTTACCAAATCTAACACTATTTCCATCATATTGAGTGAAGGAAATGAACTTACTTTCATCTCCAGTCAAGTAATGAGAATATTCACTATCTATGTGTAAGGCCCACACTAACACCCTAGTCTAGATCCTGATGAAATAAATATGGTTGTAAGATAATTGAGTTATGATTGACATTTTTTTTTTACTAATAATGATTTAAGGGATCCTATAGGAGGCTAATGTAGATTTTGATACTCTATCCAATAACATTAGGTCGATAAGATAAGACCACAAGGAAATGAAATTTGAAATATTCAAGACAAGAACCTGACTCTAAGACACTACAGATGATCTACTAGGCTGTTAGGAAGGATAAAATAACATTCAACCTATGCACACTAAATAATTATGCTAGAAACACTAATTTACATGAAATAAAAGCATTTACAAAATTAAAAAGCATAACATATATGCTAGACAAAGACAAGCCCTCAATTGAGAATATGAACCATTAAGAGGTTATCTCAATGAGGCCTTTCTTGTTTAGGGATGTGTCTATTTGATAGATTTAGGATGTATGCTCAAATTTTCTCTATGCTTCAATGGAGATGGATTTAGGATTTTTGGTGTGGGTATATGTAAAAGTATGGATTTGGCTTCTCAAACTGACATGGTAACTTTTGCTTAAGGGCTGTGATAAAATGGCTTGGGAGGGGATCCAATTTATAGTGTAAGGGCCTCAGGGATGGAGGGGTACAATGCAAGGATGAGGAAAAGCTCATGGAGGGCTCAGATTGAATGAGAGGAGAGCGCATGGATTGTGCTTCTTTATAGCCAATCAAGGAGTGACACATGTCACAAGGTCATTGTTTAGAGCAAGAGGGGTTGAGGGGTCAACAAAGGAGGCTCAAAGCTCATAAAGACCCTCATAATGTCTTGTAAGAGTAATGAATGGGCTTGCAAGAGTCATTTATGGCTTTGCAAGAGCATTCATGGCTTGGTGGTTGGGATATTTTGAGGGGAGACTTTGGCTTGGTTTGGAAAAGTCTTAAGCTTGCTTAGGAATGTGCAAATGATTAGGGGATGGGTTAGGCTTGGGTTAGGATTAAATTAGGGATGTTAGAGATGTGCAAGTGGATGGTATTGATGAGGGTGGGTGAGTTAGTGGCTAAGCTTAGTTAGTATGGGTGGATGGGGTGGATTAGGCTAAATGGAGGATTAAGGATAGGTTAGGGGCTATTAGATTTTAGGGTTTTATTTATTAAAGTGATTTTAATAAATTTGGGATTTGGAATTAGATAGGAGAATAGGATTTAATTGATAAATGATGGGTTATTTGATTTAACAATTAGGACTATAGATGATTAATTAAATTAATCAGCTAGGGGATGGAAAAGGATTAATTAAATAAGAATTTAATTAATGATTCCTTTAGAGATAGCTAAATAGGATTACCGAAGCGGTGTAATCAGATTTAGGTGTCTACACAACCTACTAAGAACAACTATGAGCATAGGTTATGATGATAATCGGGTATATGGATATGTTTGAAATTGGTTCTAAATTATTACGACATAATGATTGAAACATTCTGACAGTCTGTGGAGTTAAACTTGGAAAATCACATAAACCCCTCATAACGTGATAAAGGGATATTGCTAGGAACATCACTATGTTTAACTTGACCTAAAGTTACTAGTTAACCGGTCTGCACATTAGTGATTTTTCACCTAGGACATATATATGTTAAGATCCATTTTATATTATTTTTATGATTCACTAAAGGTGACTTAGAGTTTCATTGTTATGTGAGAAAGAGTTGTGATGATACTCTGATTGAAAATGATTTATAGTAAGAAGGATTACTGTTGATACATATATTCGATATTTCAATGTTTTAAATATTTTATGAGAGTGATAATGAATATGCACTTAGATGAAAGTTAAATGAAATATGATATTGCAATGTTTTACTGATAGTACTTAGAACAGAAGTGATTAGATGATAATTAATTATATATGTTTATGAGAAGTATGAGGTATTGGATCAATGTTGTATGTGTTTATATGTATCCTATATTATTTTATTGGGTTACTGATGTTTAAGTTGAGTGTGCAGGAAAGTTGAACCATGGAAACTTAACGGGGAAACAAGGTATAGACACATGTTTAATGACTCTTCCAAGGTGAATCTTTGTAAGATTCGTAAACCTCATTGTAGTGTGCTTATTTTGTGAATGTGTGATGTATGTGTGTGTCACTTGATACTTGTGCTTGTTATGTGAAATGACATGTTATTCATCAATGGATCATATGGCCACCTTGCTTCGTGTTATATGCTTTGATTGAGAAATTTGTTTATTGCCCTAGTTAGAAAAGGATAAGGTTATCACCTTTGGAAAGGAAAATTGAAATTTGAATTACCTAGCTTTAGAAGGGTCATAAAGTAATTTTAAGGTAAATTGTGATTAAAATTAACCTTACCCATGTTAGTACTATAGGTTAGGGGGTTATTAATGACCTCTATGGTGTCTAGTGGACCTAGGCAACCCCATGAAAATGACATTCTTCATTGAATCCGAAAATAAGAGGGCTATAAATAGAGGCATGGCTAAATTGAACCTCACTTGGTAACTCTCTACCTTTAGAGACTAATAGGGTTTGAAGAAGAAGGAGGGAGCTCTACCACAATTATTCATTGCCTTGCTTGGAGGAAGGTTGGTAACATGATCCATGAAGCTTCTTTATTCTGCATGTAGAATAGAAATGGTGTTTTTCATTTCATGATGGTATTGTGGTGTCTTGTGGTGTGTTTGTGAATGGATCTTTGTGGTATGTTGCATGTGGGTAGAGTTGTGTGAGTCTTTCTTGATTTTTTTGTTTCATGATCTATGTCTTGTGAATTGGGTGTGAGGCGTCACTCACCCTTGGGGGGGAAAAGATGCCTGGGGTGAAGGGGTTAGTTGGGCTCACACATGGAGTTGAGGAATTCTCCCTTGTGTGGAGATGGTTGTATTTATTCTATGGAATGTGAATGATCTTGCTCACTTGCTTTTTGGGAGGTACAAGGAGGTATGTAGAAGGGAGAATGTTGATTGCCCTAAAAGGGCATTTTGAGAATGTTGATTGCCTCAAAAGGGCATTTTGATATTGAAAAGATGTGAATTTTCAAGGCTATGCAATCCTCCTCATGATGAGAGCCCACCTTCACCCTGTACTAGATTCATTTGTTGAATCTTTATGCATAACCTTGGGTGGGATGTGTTGTGATGTCTTGTGTTAAATCTGGTCTTATTGTTGTGTATTTGCATGGCATGGGATTGTGATGAGTGTAACCATTTATGCCTTGTTTCCCCAAGCTCGGTGGGTACCCTCCTTGAGGCCTAGGTTGGGAGGCGAGCCTCCATGGTTCCCCATTTGTTTCCTTGTGCAGGTATTCATTTGGAGAGTATTGGAGGCTTGATGTCAGGAAGTCTATTTCTTGCAGAGAAGAGATTCATTATTATTGTGTTGATATGGAGAGATAAACCCCACTAGTTATGTGAAAAAATTGTATTGCAAAGTGTGGTGTTGCTTCAATTTCATATGTCCATAGAGCATGAGGTTGCTACATTTATATAATACATGGTCTTTCCATTATGTTTAGATTGATATAGTTCATGCTTGATATGGTGTTGAAAGTAACTAGAAAGGGATTATGTAAGAAAGGTTGTGTTGTAGTGATGTTGTCTTATTATATGTAAAGATGAGAATGTGTTGGAGGAAAGAGTTTGTGACATGTTATACTAAAAGCATGAGTGGAGCAATTGTCACCTTGTGGTTTTTTTATCTCCTTTATTGCATGAAAACAATGTAGAAGTTTTATGTTAGAATTGAGAATGAATTAGATGCAAGATATGCATTGGTAGAATGAAATGTAGATAGTTTAAATTTATGGACTTGAATTGTAGTAAAGTAATTGAGCATTTACTACAATGAAATTTTAGTTGAAAATTTCTTGAGTTTCATTCTGAATTTGGTTTCTCTAGCCAAAAAAAAATAGGTAGCTTCATAATAAAAATGTTTATTAGAATGGAGAATGTTATTGTTTAGTACAACCATAAACTATTACTAATTCAATCCTAACAACTAAAGAGATTGCTTGATAAGAGCTAGACAATTAGCTAAATTAAAATGAGACCTATAGGTGCAAATTTAGTCTCTGGAAAATGTATGAAGAACTTCAAATAATTCCTTTTGCAAATATAGTCAATAAGATATTAATATTAGAATAGTATAACTCTTTTTAAATATATAAAATAGGTATGGGTCCAATCATAAATTTAATAAAAAAACTCAACTTGTTTACATGAACATTAACTTAAATATTCCCTCCTAAGGAGGCGACCAGGAGCATTAATATTGTGTCAGAATTGCAAGAATTTAAAAAAAACACATTTTCATTAGTCAAGAGGGTGAGTCACATCCCCAAGCTACTATAGACATCGACTTGTAGGAAAAGGAGGCAATAATGTGCTTAAAAATTAACAATCTCAAACTTTTTCTTACATCGTCCTTGGGCCTGAAGCTGCCCAACTTGGTGCAGCAATAAATATGGTGGAGGGGTGGTCTTTTCAACCACCCTCCTCCTTCCCCTTGCAGTTTTAGGCCTGCAGACGTGGGCAGAAAGTGTGCTATTTTAAAATTGCAAAAAAAAAGATCTTTAATGAACTCTTTTCCATGGATAAGACTAGCACCCTCTTCTAGGCATCTAGCCTTAGGTATGGAGTGAATTCTTGACTGCCTCCCTCTCACAGGCAATGGCTACCCAGCCAGTTATTTTGACTGGCTAGGTATGAGGTCATTCATCTCCTCTGTCTACTTTCTTCCACCTCTCCCCATGCACGTACCCCATGGCAGACTGTCCCATACCATCAGCCATGCACGGACCTCGCGACAGTACAATCTGACGAAAATGTATTTCATTTTATGATTTGATTGAATTTTTTTTATGGTAAATTTAACAAGTTAAGTTAGAAATATCAAATTGATTTGTGTTCTTTTAATATGTTCTTTTTATTACTTGTGTATTAAATTTGTATTATAATATCTTATACATAAATAAACTTAAGGATTGTTTATGATCAACCAACAAGATATTTAGTTTAAATATTTATGTATGTACGCTAATATTTTGGGTAATAAATTTTTAAAAATATTAAATTGTATGTTAAATGAATATCATATATTAATTTTTAATAACTTGTTGAAATTTTTTTATTTTAAGACCTTATTTTATTTATTTTAATTATTTGTATTTAAAATGAAAAGATAATTATATATTGCTGATATTTTTGTAAAAAATAGTTTGCATCTATTTATTTTATTTTGAAAATTAGTTGATTTAGAAATTAATATAAAGATATAAGAAAAGTTATCATATTTATAATCTATTATCAAATTTAAACTTATAAGTTATTAAAATATTAAATGAAATATAATGATAAATTTCATAAAATAATATAATTACTATGCAAAATGAAATGAGAAAGTTTATTTTATATTGTTGTATATTAGTATGTTTGTAACAAGTGTCGCCTAGTGGTTAGTATTTACCGTTATGTTTAAATTTAGTATTTTTTTGATATGATATAAAACTTTTTTAAAAAACTATACAAGATATTAAATAGTCTATTTAATATATATTTTTTAAATATTTACTAGACATTGTATTTTTTTAATGAAATAAAATTTTGAAAATTTTATGATTTAGATAATTTTTTATATTTTTAATTATATTTTTAATTTTAATAATTGTCATTTAAATAAAAATATAGACATTGTCAATTTTTAAAAAATAAAAAATTGCTTTCTAGATCTTTAGTAAAATATGATATTGTTAACAAATTTAAATGTATTTTGTGTATTATTATTTATTTAAGTTGAAAAAAAAGAAACCATATATTAAATAGTTATGAAATTTAACAACTTAATAAGAGGAGTTATCTATGATATGGTAAATTAGTTTATAATAAATAAATAGTTTTTAATTTTTTTTAATAAGAAGATATCTATTTATGTTTCAATGATGTATATAAAAATATTCAAAATTTACAAGGATAGTTAATATTTAGAAATTACAAGTAAAACAACTCTTGTAATAAGTAAAAGAATTAAAAGACAAAAACTTTAATACATTATAGTTTACTATAAATTATTTTTTTGTAAGCATTCATTAATAATATTAATAAATTATTATAATGTAGTTTTGCATATTTGTTCTATAAATGCACCTAGTGGGTCCTAAAATATTGCATTGTTTCAGACAAATTTGTGTATTAAATGTATTATCCAATCAATGTCAAAATAAATCTTTTAAAAAATTATCTAACTTAAAAAATTAGCATGTAGACTTTGTAAGAATATTTTTAAAAATAAGAGAATAAAAATACTAAATTGTAATTGGTGGAAATGATTTACAGTATGTAGTCTTTGGCCAAATACTAAAAATTATAATGATGCATTTCATTAAAATGATATTAATATAATAAAAATTAAATAAAATCAAATAATCAATAGAATGTCTTATCTTAAGTGGATATTATATTATGTTTAATCTTAATCTTATTTGGAGAATTTTAAAATTTAAAATTCAAAATTATAGATGAAATGTAATAATATTTTGCAGTTAAAATAATATTAAAAATATAAAATTAAATAACTAAATTTTAAAAAAAGAGATTACTAACAATAAAAAATTATAAATTTATTTAAGTAATAAAAAGAACATATTAAAAGAACACAAATCAATTTGATATTTCTAATATGTTCTTTTAATGTCTTGTATAGTTTTTTTAAAAAGTTTTAAATCATATTAAAAAAATACTAAATTTAAACATGACGGTAAATACTAGCCACTAGGTGGCACTTGTTACAAACATACTAATATACAACAATAAACAATAAACTTTCTCATTTCATTTTACATAGTAATTATATTATTTTATGAAATTTATCATTATATTTCATTTAATGTTTTAATAACTTATAAGTTTAAATTTGATAATAGATTATAAATATGATAACTTTTCTTATATCTTTATATTAATTTCTAAATCAAATAATTTTAAAAATAAAATAAATAGATGCAAACTATTTATTACAAAATTATCAGCAATATATAATTATCTTTTCATTTTAAATACAAATAATTAAAATAAATGAAATAAGGTCTTAAAATAAAAAAAATTCAACAAGTTATTAAAAATTAATATATGATGTTCATTTAACATACAATTTAATATTTTTAAAAATTTATTACCCAAAACATTAACGTACATACATAAATATTTAAACTAAATATCTTGTTGGTTGATCATAAACAATCCTTAAGTTTATTTATATATAAGATATTATAATACAAATTTAATATACAAGTAATAGAAAGCACATATTAAAAGAACACAAATCAATTTGATATTTCTAACTTAACTTGTTAAATTTACCATAAAAAAATTCACTCATATCATAAAATGCAATACGTTTTCGTCAGACGGTACTGCTGCGGGGTCCGTGCATGGCTGACAGTACGAGACAGTCTGCGATGGGGTTCGTGCATGGGGAGAGGTAGAAGGAAGCAGACGGAGGAGATGAACGATGTCATACCCAGCCAATTGAAATAATTGGCTGGGTAGCCATTGCCCCCTCTCACATTTGGTAGAAAAAAGGCCCCACATGCAGCAACAATATTTGAATTTGTAGATGCCTTAAATGTTATGTCACCGGGGAGGGGGTTATGTAGGTAGTAGGTATAGGCATAGGTAATAGGATTATTATAGAAATAGGTTTTTGATAAGTTTAGAATAAGTAATTTGATAGGTAATTTGATATTCATGTCATGATAAGTAATTGATTTTATGTGTTAGATATTCCTAATTTTGGGGATAACAGTATTTAAATATTTTCTTTATTTTTAAGAAAGAAACATAGTGTTTAAGTAACCATCAAAATTTGTACAGGTAGTTTAGGTTGATGATTAGTATAATTATTTTTTTCAATATAAGAGCAAATTTATATTAATAAAATTGTTTTTGGGTCTAGTCTATTCATTTAAATTTGAATTTAAGGAATGAATAATTAGGATTATAGTTAAAACTGTGGCATTTGGGTTTTGCTTAGTAAATGAAATAAAGGGGGTTATATATAAACATTTATATATTTTTTACTAGACATCTTTAATTTAATGCTCAAGAAAACATTAAATATAAATGTATATTCACCTTTTTTATTATAAAAATAATAATGATAAAGGAATAAATAAACAAATAAATATCTAGATAAATATAGCCTCTATAGTAAGTATCTAACAATGTGAATGAACCTCACCTATAGAAATAGTTGAAAAATAACTTTATCAATTTCCTTCTCTTCAATTTAGACTTAGCAGATGTAGTGAATCTTAGGTAGAAGTGGATCAATCCCGATTTGCATTGTAACTCACAATTCTAGATTGCAACTCAAGAGCACTAAGTTACAACTATTAATCAATGTGGATGATTCAAACCTAGTGTTTATGTGAAACTATATTAGATCAAACATCTTGTCAACTAAACCCTAATGTGAGTGCATAAGCAATTCAAAAAAAAAATTTAGTCGTGCTTTGTCATGTTAAATTTAGAGGCATGACATTCTGGTACCTTTCCTAATTCAAACATCGATGTGAAACCTAATTTGCATTTTTTTTTTTAAAATGTTATGATTTACCCTAAATAATGTTGGTATGTTTGACCTTGTAAAATTGTGGCATGACACTATGATCCACTTGTTGATGTAGGTGACCAAGGCAGTTGCTTCATCTTCATCTAATTCATCTTTCATAGCCACATAGACTCTTCATCATCATTGCCATCTAAGTCTTCTTCAACAATCTAGCATCTTTTACCTTTGTCTTTGTAATCCTTGTTACCATCTTCTCTCCTATTCTTGAATTTTCTTCCATCCTTATAATTCTTCTTTTGTGTAAATCTAGTTGTAATGTGACCTACCTCATTACAATTAAAACAAATGATTGACAACTTACCTCTAAACTTGACTCATTCTCTATGAAATCTTCTTGCTAGCAATGCCTCCAATTGGTTGACATCATCTTCATTAGTGCTACTATCACTTGATACATGTTTTCTTTTTCCACTCTTTTTCTTTGTTTGCACTACCTCATTGTTTCCTACTGTCATCTTGGCTTTGAATGCAAATTCAAAGTTGTCTAGCATGTAGTTGTCAAAGTTGGATAACTCAAATGTAGCGAGTCTTCCAATTATTCCTTTAAATATCAATGTGTTACTTGGTACACACCTTAGCTATTGGATGGCTGAAACTCTTATAGCGTAAATAGGAAGTGAAGTTCTCAAGTATTCTCTACTTACTATTTCATCTAGTAGCTGACCTCCTAGAATCCTTATTGAACTTAGCACTTCTTTCATCCTTGTCCCATACTGAGCAGCATTCTCTCCTTCTTCCATCTTCATGTCATCAAACTTTCCTCTTAAGCTTTCTCTTTTGGCTTTCTTGACATTATTATCTCCTTCATAGATGTTTGATAGATTTTCCCACATCTTGTGTGCAGTATCACATCCTTTGATATCATCATACTTAGTATAAATTAATGTTGAAGAAATCTTCAACATAGCTTGATTGTACTCCTTCCTTTTTCTTAGATCTTCTATAGTGAGAGGTCTTGCAAGGGTTACATGATCAACTGAGATTGAGGTCTGCACATAGTCACTTATTGATCCAAGCTACAACTTAATCAAACTTTGCGATACAACAAAGTTGTCTTTGTTTAGCTTGGGAACTTCTCTTTTGGACATCTTGATCTTCTTGCTACTAGTACCTTGAAACAAATTAGTAGAGGGCTCTGATACCAATTTTTAGAATTCTTTAGAATAACTAAGAGGAGGGGTGAATTAGTTATTCAAGGTCCAATAATGTCCAGTTCAACTTTTTTAATGAAACTATAGTAGGCCCATGCATTCTACTATTCATCCTAGCTTAATCCTTTATCTTAGCAAGCTACCGTAAATCAACATGCAATAATGAAACATAAAGATTCAACACATAACACAAGGATTTATGTGGAAACCCAATTTGGGAAAACCACCGGTAACATGTTACCTTCTTTTCTCACCCTTCTAAAGTGATGCCCTATTAAAGACCTACACTATTAAAGGCTACAACACACTATTAAATGTGACCCTATCAAAGGATTTCAACACCCTATCAGGATTGTGCCTTGCTAGAGGACTTAAGAACATTCAAGTTGGAATGCCACCCTATTAAAGGATTTACATAAGTCTATTAGACCCACCCAAATCCATAGGACTTTCAATCACCTATTCAAAGGCTTCTCCACCTAGCTATTAAGCTAACCTAGCAATGTAGGATTTCAATATCTAATACAATGGTAAGAAAGTATTAGAAAGTTTTTGACCTAATATAGATTGCAACTCAAACCTTATAGATTTTATATCACTCTTCAATTCTTCTTCCTTGCTTATTCTTTAGATAGCTTGTTCACCCTTCAAGATCTATCTCCTTAAGTTTAGCAACTCATCATACCAATGCACACTATGGTCACTTGATCAATTCAGAGTCATAATGCTCTATTCTCCCTCACTATGTCATTCTCTTGACACTTCACACTTGTCTTCACTTGGCTTCTTCACACTAATCACTTGTGACCACACTCCACTACTTGATGATCTCTAACCTGTAACTTCTTATAAAGAAGTTATGTTCTTCATTTCTCACTCAATTCTTCCCACTCATTAACTTGAATTATCTTGAGAAAATGATATTGTTTTCCCTCCAAATTGTGTCTTCTAGAAACATTGAGATAAATCCATCTGTATTCACTTGGAATTAGTTGGCATAAAACACTGTGATACCAACTCATCATCCTTATCATCCTACTAGATCACAAAAAAAATGTAAAAAAATTATCGTTATTGATCTGGGGAATCATTTGACTTTTCAAATAATGCAACAACTTGGCATAATTGGATTACTGATGCTTGGCACTTGCTGCATTACTCAACTCCAACTTTTTTTTACTTGTGCTTGACACCTGAAGAAATTTTCTCAGCACTTATTACATTCTTTTGATGCTTGGAATATGAAGAATTTTTCATTTAGAACATGAAGGTTGCTCAACACACACTAATTTCTAGATTTTCTTGACTTGAACTAAGAATCTTCTTGACTTCAACTAGCTTGCTCGGCACTCACATATGAACTTAGTTAAGCTTTACAAATTGACTTAGTTAAACCTTACACTTCCAATGTATCTAAGTGTGTCCAACCTTTGTGTCTTAGAATATGTCATCAATACACTATTTCATCAGTGTCTTAGTTGATCCTTATACGTCATTATGATAACATAACTTCAACCTTTCTCTAGGTGCTCTAGTTACATCTTATTGATTAACTTCTCCTTGTTAATCAACTAAGTGATAGTACTTGGATCACTTAAGCAATTGTCATTCCTACAAGTAGAAATTTTGACATCAATGATGAAACAATGATTGAAAACATTCTTTACCAAATCCATCATTCTTCAATGATCTTCTCAATCATTTCCAACATGTGTGTGTGTGTGTGTGTGTGTGTGTGTGTGTGTGTGTGTGTGTGTGTGTGTTTTTATATATGTAGTGGTGGGAGGAGGATGAATAGGTGCATTCTTGTTCTTCTTCCCTTCAAATTTGAGATGTTATTTTAATCAAGCACTCTTATTTGGTGGACAGATTATAATGAACATTTCTCCCTTTTGAGGAGCCTCTTGTCATAAGTGATATAACTTTTTCATGATTATCTATGTTTTTAGATTGGAGAGTCACGACTCTTCACTATGAATGTGGTCTGCATTGTTTCTAAAAGGATATATCTTTGTGCAAGTAGATGTCCTCTTTTTCTTCCTTCTCATGCCTTTTTGACATAGACATGATAAGGAGAATGACATACATATGCCCTCCTTGTACATAGGTTTTTTCTTTCTTGGGGTAGAAAATACAAAGATTGAGCATGGTTTAGAGTTCTTTAGCCTTAGATGCTAGGTATCATTTCTAAGTCATTCTCAAATCTATGCATTGTTACTTTAATCCTTTTTTGTACACATAAACACATATCTAGAATCTCATAATAGGTAATGTAGACAAATTTGCCAAATCTTATTTATGTGTAACACATGCAAGCATATATATTATAAATATTATAATTGGGTAATGCATAATGACTTGGTAAGTCCCAATACAGGTAACATATTCAATCACAACATGCTAAGTCCCATATATGGGTAACACATCCTTTTACATAGGACCATACCATGGCGATACAATGGATGTTGATCTATGATGGAACTTTGGTGTGTTGACTAGAAGGTTACCACCTCGTTAGAAAATTTCAATGACATCTTTTCCAACAACTCTTTCAGTGATTCACAATGGGGTTGGCACTCTACTAGGAGAGGTAATCACTTTCCTTTGTTTCTTTTGCTTTCATGCTAGTAGAGATAGATCTAAAGTCATGTTGATTAATAATATTGCTCTTGCATTTCTTATGTCATTACTTATTCTTTTCTAATGGGTTTCCAAATATGATATTAGTGGGTGACATGTTTCTTTAGCTAAAAATTTTCTCACTAGTTGATTTGGTTGTGTTTAGTACAAACCCCTTTGCTATGATTTTGACCTTTTCCAAGCTTTTTTCCTTCATTTTTGGTTTTTTTTCTTTCCACCCTTGATCATATATGTGGAGTTAGGAACCTTAGTCTTGGGGGCTTGTTCTCTTTGATTAAGTAATGTCCTCCCTCATTAAGATCCATTAGTTTCTTCTCTCTACTTTACCACAAGCATGGGTCAATCCACACTTTCACTAAAGTGGGGGCTAATTATGAGTCTCCAAGGTAATTGATCCATCTACCATGAAAACCCACTTGGTAATAATAATAATAATGGCATGGTTAGAAAAGAAGTTTGAGAAAATAGGTACTTGAGAAGGTCTCTATTGTAATTGCAGCGAGGAAAGTTGAACTATCAATACTTATATAGTATCTAGAAGAACTTATGAAGAAAATCCAAGATTTGAAAAATAAACTTTTTGATGTGCCTATATTGACAAGTGAATTTCAATCCAATATTTAGAAGATTGATGGTGATTAAAAATCTCTAGGTATCACTATTTCTCAATTTTTTTTAATGCATTACAACATATTCTTGTTTACACAAGGGAGGTTAGTTCAGATACACACAAGAGATAGAAGAATGAGGGCTAAACTTGTCTCCATATGTACAATCTATGTTAATACCTCATTTGGAGGTAATGAAAAGTGAGAAAGTTTCAACAAAGGATTTATTATAATTAGATCATAATCTTTCTACTACTGATAGCCTCATTGACTTAGTTGCAAAGATGGACATCAAGATTCAAGTTTTGGAATTCGTTAGAACCACATGGGATCATACCCTAGATCCATGATCATCCAAATTCATAAACCATTTATTAACAAGTATAGTTTGATTGCATCCTCCCAACCCCATCAGTAGACATGAGTGCACAATAAAGGGGGAAAGAAGAAGGTTTACAAGAACAAACATAAAAATGATGTGATTTGTTGATCTCAGATTCATTTTGACAAATGAGTGTCTATATGCTTAATTCATTATAAGTCATTTACTTAATTCATTCCAAACAAGTGATATATGTTGAGCATAAAATATAACATAGAGCATTCTGAGTAAATAGTGAGTGTCGAGACACTTAGGTGTTGAGTCAATTAGATGTAAAGAATATGGTATGTGCCAAGTAATTCAAGTGTCGAACAAGAAGTGTATGTCGAGTGATTCAAATGCTACATGACAACATTAAAGCTACTATTAGTCTTGAGCACCAGGAACTTCAAATGCCAAGTAATAAAATTTTGACATAGTTGTTTGTATTGGCATAAACTACTATGTAAATGGTTTTTGAGCCAACTTAAAGATTGAATTATGAATTTTGTTGATAAGGATGAATCTTAATTGTGAATCCCTATGAATTAGATGAATATAATTAGAAAAATAGAAGGTTTAAGTGACAATATGGGTAAATCACTACCATTGTTTCATATCTAGCCCTAAGTCACCTAGGTCTTCTTAAGGAAGACAAACCCTAAACTTTGAAAATAATGCTTAAGGAGAATTGAAGAGATTTTTCATGCATAAAAAAAAGAATTCATGGTGATTAAGGTGTTATGAATTGAGTTACATTGTAGAATTGTTTAAAGGAGAGTAGAGGAAAGGAATTAGAGGACAACAGAGATACATCTGATCAGAAAGGATCGAGTATACATTAAGATAGAGGTGATCTGACATCAAGAAATAGAGTGCTAACTAAAGGATCATTGCTAAGACATTTTAAAAGGGGAATCAATTAAATATCTTAATAGAGTAGTCTTAACAAGCTATTGTAAGTCTTTGAATAGGGTGCTTACTTTATTGTAAGTTAAAGTCCTCTTACTAGGCACACTTATAGAAAGGTGTTTAAATCCTTTAATAGGGTAAGATCTAACAATATTATAAGCCTTTTATAAGCAATATCATGTTTCATGGTCAAATATTGTAACCTTCATTGGATACACTTTATTACTATAGTAGTGAAGATTTGTGGGTGTTATCCCCACCCCATTTTTATCTTCTCCTTGGAATGTTTCTAGGTAACCAAATATCTTGTGTCATACATGTGTTGAATATTTTACTTTCATGCTATGAATGTATATGCTTAATTTGGTATTTCAATTTATATGCATAGATTGTGAGATGGATGTGTGGTGAATAATTTTAAAGGTTGAAATTTTTAAAGTGCTAATTCACCCCTCTCCCCTCCCCCCTTCTTAGACTTTACTTTACTATTGTATTTCTAGAAATTAGTACTAGAGTTGAGTTCTTTTGAAAGTAGAGCTTTGCAACTTTGAGGAAATATCTTGGAGAGTGAAGTCTACATTTTGGGAAACACTATTGAGAACCAAAAGATTGAAATACAACTTATCTTACATCAGCTAAATGAAGAAAGAAATGATTTGAAGATATCACTAAAGAGAAGGAAGGAGATTGCTATTGAAGAGAATGACACACAATACCACTAGATTAATACCACTGAATTGTTTGCAAATAGAAACATCAATAATTTTGATGCAACAATTGCAGATCTGATGGAAAATAATGGAAGCCTAACTGATGAAGTCAAAAATCTCAAAAGAGAACAAGAAGTCTAATCAGTAGTACTATGTGAGGTGACCAAGCATAAAAATAAAGCTAAAGAGGAAAAAGTCATGGTTGAAGATGACAAAAAGATTTTGACCAATATATTGGAAGAGAAAACATCAAAGGTATCTAGTATTGCTAATATACAATAGAAAAAAATGGGTCAAATGATGATTACAAATAATGAGTTAAATGCAAAGGATATTGAGATCACAACATTGAAGTAGCAAAATGAACAATTGAGAAATGATTTGAAAAGAGAAAAGGATTTTTTTGGTAGTTTCAACATACCTAGCGAAGCCATCAAATACTTTGAAAAATTGATGAGATCCCCTAGATCCAACAATGACACTTCTGGATTGGGTTACACTAGTAATGAAGAAGGAGAATCATCCAAGAGTGGGGAAGAAAGAAATAAAAAAGGTAAAAACTCCAAACTTACTTGTCATAATTGTGGTAAGATAGGTCAAACTGGTAATGTTTGCAAGAGAAAGACTTCAAATCCAAATCCTAAGAAGAAGTTAATGGGTCAGTGCCATAAATGAAACAAACAAGGACATTAGGCACATGAATGCAAAACCAAGACCACAAGCATAGAAAGATTTTAAGGATTCTGCTATAACTATCAGAATGATGGATATAGAGCATACGAGTGAAGATCTAAGCCTAAATGGTCATCAAACATGAAAAAAAGGTAAAGCACAATGGAAACTCTTATAATTGGGATTATAATACAAGGTATAATTGTCACCACTATCAAGAGTATGGACATGTTTATGAAAATTGCATAAGAACACATTTAACAAGTGGCTACAATAGATGGCTGAATTAAACCACATGTTTTAGTTGTTTGAAGACATGTCACATAAGCAAGAATTGTCCAACAAGGTCAAAGGCACTGAGCAGTGAGTTCAACAAAGGTAAAGGAAATGTAGATGTTGAGAATGTCCGAGATGAAATGAACAAGTTATGGAAGAGAAAGCAAGATTGAAACACATCAAGTGTAGATGGGATCGCTTCACTCGATGGGTCAGGTGATCACACCTCCTCAAATTAAGCAATCAAGAGGTATGTAGGATTGATATTTAAAAGGATATACTATACATTAGTTCCAAGGATTTAGTTCAAAAAATATTACATATGCATGAAAAGAGATGCAAAGTGTTGTTAAGAATCAAGAATAAATCTTTAAGTTTTGTTAGTTTTCATATTACTATCGGGCATGAAAAATTTCACTACGGTTTTTGAGTGGAATGTTAGTTAATGCCAAGCTATCAAATTTTTTAATGTTGACTGAGCTAGAAATTAAGTTGAAGTTGAGCTTACAATTGTGTAAGAACTTAGAATAAAATGTAGTGTTTCAAGGGATATTTAATTGATTTATGCTCATTTGACATCATTCAAATTTGAAGGAGAGCATGAAGTGCTAAAGGTGAACTAGAGAAATTGTCTTGAGGATTTGCAAATGAATTTAACAACTATTTGACACCATCTTAGTAGGATTGAAAAGGCATTTATCATGTGCTAAACTATGTAGTTTAAGTTTTTGCAAAACCTAGTTTTATGAAATGGCATCTAGTTCTTTAGCAGCTAGGGTTGTAGGGGGGAAGGAGTTTTTAAATGTGAAATTGATAAGTAATAAGATTAAGCAACCAAATTTTAGAGCTATTCTTGACATAGCTTATAAACAAGATCCATCCAGTGCATTGTCAATGATACCACCACAAGTTTTAATGATTCAAGATGTTAGATGTTGCTACACATGTAAGGTTGGAAGCATAGGAGATGTGGGCATTAGGGAAACATATGGAAAATTGTGTGAAAATAGAGCGTTGAAGGATGAATACACATTTTTTGAGAAAAAGGGTTAACTCATGCCGTAGATTTCCCCAATGTCTTCAAGACAAGATGGATAAAGATAGTTTTGAGCATGAATACATGACAAATTTGTATGGTTAGAGAATGGACTAGTGAAAATTACCAAGAATATTGTGCATAGAATTATAGGGTGTCCAAAATTACCAAGAATATTGTGCATAGAATTATAGGGTATCCAACCTTAGATCAGCCCAAGACAATGAGAAGTGAAGAAAAAGAGGTAAATAAAAGGAATACATGGGTTGTATGGAATAAATGAGGGATGACAATAGATACAATCACAGATCCCTTAATTTCTTTTGTAGTAGGGAACATAACACACAAGTTCTATCAATGTAGCAGACTCAACAGTGAACCATGTATTATAGTTGATGTGGGATACAAGATAGTGATGAAAGATCATACTTATTATCTTGTTGAGTTGCAGATGCAATAGTTGTCAAAAAATTTGGGAGCTATAAGGAAGACCAAAAGTGCACAATGAAAATTTGGATCTATTCCTGTATGTATATTATTTTATGTAAAGAATATATTTCCTACTTTTGGTGAAGTTGCATGGAAGGTAAATAGAACTAGATTGCAGTATAAATAGATGAATTCATTGAGCAACTAGGTGATAATTTTGAGTCAATTTTGACAAGCTACTTTGAAGACTTCAACCAGTAAATGAAGAAAAGACTAAGGATACTAGTTTCATTAGTGAAGAAGCATTTTTATGATGTTTTCTTCCTAGTTGACACTAAATTTACATATATCTAGGAAATAGTTCCTAGAATTAGATGGTTAATACCATTGGGATATTAAATCAATGTTGGTGAAGCCTCTGTAGCAATCACAACATTACTTGGAAAAGAAGTGGACAAGAAAAGAAGTGGACAAAGAGGCTAAAGCTTTTGGGAACTTTGATGTGGCTAAGTCAAAAATTACCATGGACTTGAAGATTGCTTTAGTCATTAGGAAGAAGAATAAGATGGTAAGAAATTGAGAGAGAAATTTGGTCAAGGGGTAGAAGAAGAAGAAATGATGATGATAAAGAAGAAGAGAATGTACCTATCCAAGAACCACTTTCCATCACTTAAGGACAAGGAGAAGACCAACAATAAGAGGAAGTAGAAATTGTAGAAGGTGTTGAGGGAGAAGAAAAGAATGAAGCACCCAAGCAAAGAAAGGAAAATGCTAAAGTTCCAATAGTGAGAAAACCAAAGAAGCTTGCAAAACTTACTCAACTTGTAGTACCTACAACTAGGGTTAGTACAAGGGCCATTGCACAAAATGTGAAGGAAGTCACCAAGCTAAAGGAAAGAGAGCTAGTCAAGCTAGCAAGGATGAGGAATCTCAAAAGAGACCGAGGATAAAATATGTTGCCCCAGTTGAATCTGATGAAGAGAAGACTAAATCTGATGACAACAGCTAGTTTTAAGTGATAAGTCATAGTTCTTCTTTAGATTTAGATAATTAATGTGCGAATATTAAAAATAATGTTGATTTATTTGGATTCTCTCACTTTGAGTTTGACAATCTTGAGAAGATTGAAAATAATCAAGTTGAAGAGGCAATATATGCCATGATGACAATGCTTAAAAAGGATCCTCTTGAACATGCCAACTCCATACCCAAAAGTTTGCATGATAGAGTTGAGAAGAAGTGGAATTATTGTTTGGATACTAAAAGATAAACAAGAGAGACAACACTTGCATAAGTAATGCCAGAACTTAGTAAGCTGACAATGGAAAAAGCCATTAAGAGATATACTTGAAGATTTGTTCCATAATAAAGGGCATTTAGTATATTGTAGAATGAAATTGAAGATGTTGTGCTAAAGTCTAAACAAATATGGCAGCTGACATATGGATTGTCAACATCTGAGGAAGTTGTGCAAAAGCCTATTGAAGTAGTGGTGGAAAAAGAAGAAGAAAAAGAAGAAGATATTGAATAAGATAAAGTTGAGGGAGGAACATACATGAACACAGATACCCAAGCACCAATTGTAGATGAACAAAAAATAAAATAGAGTATACTAGATACACAAGTACTGAGTGCCATTCCTTAACAGGAGACACATGGAATTGTTGACACTATTAATATTAAGGATGTTTCTGAAACTATCACTCACAAAATCAATCCCCTTGTAAAGAAACACTTGAAGATGATCTCTATAAGATCCACTACATAGGATACACTTTGTGAGAATCCTATCCTAGTAAGTTTTGATAAGATTAGATAAGGCATCTGTAAGGAAGGAAATAAGAACACTAGAAACATCTACACCCCTTCCTCAATCTACAATGGTAAAGCCACCATTACCTATTGTGGTGTATCATAGAAAGTAGCAAGCAATCTCAACTAATAGTACAATAGTACATAGTGCTCTAGTCATTAGAGATGAACCTACAAAGATAAATGAAAAAGTTGAAACCTCTAGTGTGTAAAAGGATGAGATTACAATAGTAAAGAAAGATAGAGCTCAAGCTCAAATAGATCAAGATGTCACTCCTACACCTACAACAAAAAATCAATGTGTTACTAATAATACAAGGAAAGATGACAAGACTAGAGAGTCAAGTTTGACAACAAAGCCAGGGGAACAATTAGAAATACAAGCACTTTCATCATTACAAGAATATGCTACTCTTCCTAGTCAAGCTCTTCACAGGTCGAGCGTAGAAGCTACACCACTACAATCCTCAAGGATGAGGCCATGAACATCTAAGGTAGATGAGGTAACATCAACTGGTGATGTGAGCTTAGTTGAAGTGATTGTGTTGGCCAAGTTTGATTATGCAACTATTGCTATTGAGCAGACAAGAATTCTTCAAGAGGCTCTAGCAAAGAAGAAACATCAAGAACTACTCAGACCAGAGCATAGGAAGAAGAAAGTGTTGATTGATATTAAAGAGATTTTCCTTAATGCATTTAGTCTACTAGATCCAAAGGAAAACAAGCCAATAATTAAAAAATTAACTAGCATAGTGGAGATGGTTAATAACATAGATCTAGATAAAAATGTCAAAACACTTGAATAGTCTAAGAGAAAGTTTTAGAATAAAATTAGTGAAAATATATCAAGTGCTATTGCACTATCACAAGTTGAATTAGCAACCAAAATAGAGACTATGGAAAATTTACTAGACAAAATTTTCTCTTTGTATATTATATTGAATAATACTATACTCTTCAGAAGGGAAATTAGGAGTCATATCCTAAACTTGGAGAGCATTATGCAAACATCTAGCATAACTCTACCAAAGTCTCTAGCTCAAACTGAGAAATAATTCAACACCCTCCTACAATCCCAAATTCATTCAACAACATTACATGTAGATGAAGCCAACATTAGGGATAAACTGATGTGCATCTAGTCTACATTGACTCCACACATGGAGATATTGCACAAGGAACTAGCCTACATTAAAATTCTCATGAAGAAAGATCCTCATCTTTCTACACTTGAAGGCTTAGTACACCTTGTTCTTGAGCTAAGAATCCAAATCAAGTAATTAGATGTAGCTTGTAATAATTGGGATCCATCTCTAAAGATTATACTAGAGGTCCACAAATCATTTTTGGCCAAACACACTATTAATGTATAATCCTTTGACATAAGTGTCAAAAGGGGGGAGTAAAAGTAAACGGAAGTAAGAGAAAAAGAAATGAGAAAGAGTATGGGGGAGACAAAGATAGAGACAAAAAGGTAGAAACATAATATTAGCTCAACTTATGCAAATCTATTCAATAGGAGAAAGATTTTGGTTTAGATATAGAGTATAAAATAGAACAATCAAATCAAGGGGACAACTTAGTTTATGCAAATCTACTCAACATGATAAATATTTTGGTTTATATAAAAAGTATAGAATAGAACAATCAATTCAGGGGAAGTTGTAAAATTTTGAGGTTTGACTGATAAGTCATGTGTTGCAAATTTTTGATATTTTGAAATTTTGTATAGAAGCATAATAGATATTAGATATCTAAGTTATTATTGTAAGGATAAGATCATTAATTCATGACCAAGTGTTTTTGGCACTCATGTCAAAGGGGGAGATCATTAATCTTATATTAGTTTTGACAAATGACTTTCTATCACTTAAGTCATTATAAGTCATTTACTTAGTTCATGCCAAACAAGTAATATATGTCAAGCATAACATATAAGATAGAGAATGTTGAGTGAATAGTGAGCATTGAGCCACTCAAATGGTGAGTCACTTAGATGTTGAGCAGATGGTATATGCCGAGTTATTCAAGTGTCAAGAAAGAAGTGCATGTTGAGTCACTCAAATGCAAAGGGACATTATTAAACTTATAGTTAGTGCCAAGCACCAAGGCCTTCATATGCTGAGTAATATAGTTTTGACATAGTTGTTTGTATTGAAACAAACTACTATGTAAACCATTTTTGAATTGACATAAGGATTGTTTTATGATCTTTGTTGATAAGGACAAATCCTAATTGTGAATCCATATGCATTACATCCATCCAATCAGAAAAAGGGAAGGTATATGCAAAAATATGGGTGAATCACTACCATTGATTCATACCTAACCCTTAGTCACCTAGTTCTTCTTAAGGAAGACAAACACTAAACTTTTAAAATAATGCTTAAGGATAGTTGAAGAGAGTTTACATGTGCAAAACAAATAAATCATGGTGATTAAAGTGTTATGAATTGAGTTACATTGCATAATTAGTTAAAGGAGAATAGAGGAAAGGAATCAAAGGACAAAAGAGATACATCCGATCAGAAAGGATCAAGTATACATTAGGATAGAGGTGCTCTAACATCAAGCAATAGAATGCTAACTAAAGGATCATTGCTAAGACATTAATAGGTGAATCACTTAAATCTCTTAATAGAGTAGTTTATGAGGCTATTATAAATTCTTTAATAAGGTGCTTACTTTATTGTAAGTTAAAGTCCTCTTACCAGGCACACTTTTAGCAAGGTGTTTAAATCCTTTAATAGGGTAAGATCTAACAATCTTGTAAGCCTTTAACAAGCTAGACCTTTCACAGGGTAGATCATGTTTCATGGTCAAACATTGTAACCTTCATTGGATACACTTTATTACTACAGCAGTGAAGATTTGTGGGTGTCATCCCCACCCCAATTTTACCTTCTCCTTGAAGGGTTTTTGGGTAACCAAATATCTTGTGTCATACATGTGTTGAATATTTTACTTTCATGCTATGGATGTATATGCTTAATTTGGTATTTTAGTTTATATGCATAGATTGTAAGATGGATGTGTGGAGAATAGTTTTAGAGGTTGAAAGGTTCAAAGTGTTAATTCACCTCCCTCCCCCCCCCCCCCCCCCCCCCTAGAGTTTACTTCCCTATTGTATTTCCAATAGTCATTAAGAGAATAGATGTGCAACAATAACAAAAAAAAAAAGTTATGGCAAAGATACATCAAACAATTTGAGTCATGATGTAATCTGTATATTAGTATGGTGTAAACTTTTTTTAGTCCTATATGGACCAAGTCATACTCATAGGGGGGGTGTTATCATTTTTTGTATTGTACTGTAATGATGTAATCATTACAAAGTGTTTTTTCCACTAATGTCAAAGGGGGAGATTGTTGATATCTTTAGTTTTGTTGTCCCTTAGTGTCAAACACTTCATCATATAAAAGGTAGATTTGATTGCTCATCACGATGACTAAGTCACTCTATATAGGATGAGTTATGTATTTGTTAGATTTGTATATAATCATGTATATGTTGAGATTTATAAGCACCAAGAAAGTCTATGGTTGCCAAGTATCCCTATGGAAGTCAAACTATCTAAATCATAGGGAATGTTGAGTAAAGAAAAGTGAGTATGTGCTAAGTCATATAGAAGGAGTCAAGCTAGTAGAGGTTGAAAATTAGCATAAAGAATAGTTATGACCAAGCATCAAAAACCATATGTTTTGAGTAACACTATTTTAACAAGAATGTTCGCAATGACACAAAATATGAGGTAAACCATTTTTGGCCAATGTGAAGACACCATTTAAAAATCCTAGAATTTGTTAAAGAGTTTGTTATGCATTTTGGAATTGATCACTAATCCCTATGAATGAAATTTAGGCAATCAGATTAAGATAGGAAAGTTTTGATAAAAAAAGTGTAGTGTCTAGGAGAAAAAGTGAAGAGAATATATATAAGATAGTAGATCAAATTAGAAAGTGGTAAGGGAAGATCAATAATCAGCATTGTAAGTGCAAACTAAAGGATTAGGTATTGATAGATTCTAGAAAGTGAATCAAGATAAATCTCTGAATAGAGTGGTCCTAACAGGCCTAGTCAAATCTCCTAATGGAGTTTTTACTTCATTGCAATTTTTAAATCCTTTAATCAAGGTAGATGTAACAGTCTTGTAAGCTCCTAACAAAGTAGACCCCTCACATGGTAGATCATCTAAAGTGATCACATTTGTAGCCCTAACAAGAAAACTTTGCTACTAAAGTAGTGAAGATATGTGGGTGTCACCCCCGACCTAGTTTGATGGAGGAGCATTTGAGGATCAAGGTTGTTGACTCATATGTGGGTTTTGGTTGAGATTTACTTCCAAGGGTCATAGCTTTTAACTCGGATGTAGGTTTTGGCTGAAATATTACAACAAATTGCATGAGGAAGAGTTATTTGGATTGGGGATATGTTTAGCTTAATTAGTGGTTGTGTTGACATCTTTTTGGTAGCCTGAAATATCATCCTGGCTCCAAAATTAGTTTTTTGTAATTTTTTTCTCCAATTTTTTAGAAATTTGTTTTCTCCATAAATTTGAAATCATATTCTTGATTTCATAGATTAGTTGGAAATTCTTCTCATCTTATTTGGGTGTTTTCTTTGGAAAAATTGTGATTCATAGTATGGGTTTTGAAAATTACCAAAAATGTAAAAAATATTTATTTCATGAAAATTTGCCAAATATGGAAAATTTTGAAATTGTAATAATCAGTTCCATTTATTTCATTGTAGAGGTAGAGTAGGAGTTGGAAAAGTTTAATGAGGAATCTAGCATTTTGAAACTTTTTTGTTCTATAATTTTATGAGTTATTGTTGTGAAGGTTTTGGGTTACATCATAGTTTTACCTACACCTTGGAGGGTTTATCGGTAACCAAATCTTTGTGTTATGTGTTTACATTTCTTATCAATGTGATGCATAGTTAGATCTATTTAACCATTTCAAGTTGAAGTTTATATTGATTCAGAATCTACATATGAGATGGATTAGTTGTGAATGCATCTAAGTCATTATTTTTTGTAAAGGTAAAAGTTTTATTTATCCTAATTCATTACCCCCCTCTTAGTATCTCACTTTCCCAATAAAATTCCAACATAAGCAAAGAAGCTATGCCCTAATTTGACAAACTTTGACAAAGAAGATAAAGTGTGAGAATAAGGTCAAAGAGAGAGGAATGGTGAAATGAAACGAAATGGAAGGAACAAGATAATTAGAAGAGAGTAGAAATGATGAAGTAATAAATAAATTATGATTGACCCTAAAATATTTGAATATTAGGCCTCAAAATGTCATCCAACTATGTAGAAGAAGGAAGAATTTATAATGTGATTTTGACCATCAAGAAGAACTCAAATTTTGACTTTGATCCCAAAAATGGATCTTGGATTTGAAAATATGAGGAGTTCAAAAATTAGGTCAAAATGAGATCAAGAGGATCCATAAGGATTTAAATATAGGATGATTTGATTAACCCCTTTAGATGACAAGAAAATAAAGAAAGCGATGAGATGACAAGATCAAAAGGAGATGAAGACATGATCAAGAAGAACCAAGATGATGAATTTAGTTCACTAAAATATCCATGAAATATAAAGAGAACTCTCTCAACATTCAAAAATATAAAAATTAAGATAGAATGAACCCTAAAATGCAAGCTAGTGTGTAAAAGTGCAATTGAAATTCTTATATAGGTAGTTCCTAGTTTTTATCATTGAGTGTTATTAGGTACATCAGAAGATCACAAAATCTTCACTAGTTTAACTATGAGGATATCATTTATATCAGATTGGAATGTCAAAACAAAACTATGCATCAAAGACATATAGGCCAAGATTATTAGTGCAGTTAGACTCCCTAAGTTTAATATAGCAAGCTTATGCTCGCATTGAGACACAAAATTTCGAGATGGCCATAAGTATGATCTTGCAAAAAAATAGTCAAGGAAATAGATTTGTAGATCCTAAGTGTCAAGTGGGACAAGAAATATTCTCAAGACACCTATGATCTAAAAGAGCACATTCATAGGTAGAAACCAAAAGAAAATATTTTCCATGCCCCTTGTCCTCTAGTTCATGACATCCTTGAGAGACTATTAGGGAGGGAACACTTAGAAAATAAATTAGCATAGGAAACACATAAATAAAAATAAAGCCAACAAGTCTCACCAAATTTAATGATTAAGTGTGTGTATGAAAGTCACGTGGCTATCTCATTAGGACTCCAAATCTACCAATGATAAATATCACAATATCCTAGACTATAGCTAAAGTATCTAATAAGTGTTAAGAAACACTTGATGTCAAGGGAAGTGTTGAAAAATATTATTTGGCAAGCTACCAAATAAATGCCAATTTGATAAGGATACCTTGATAAGTTATATAGTTTGTGCTCCCCTCAAACTAAACAAGAGTCAGTTCCAAGCCAATCAAGGATTTAAAAAATGAGATGAATGGATCATGAGAGAAAACTGAGACACTATTAGACATAGGTGTAAGGGTCTCAAGTAGCACCTATTTCTAGGTTTCACCACTTGGAAAGATTCACTATCTCTTAAGAAAGATCACATCATTTTGTACCAATGTCAAGAAAAGTGTTGGGTATGATGGAGTAGCAAGATGATAGATTAGAAAAGATAGAAGGAACAAGATGAATGTGATCCTCAAGGATAGAATCCACAAAAGTAGCCAATCTATGGTAAACTAGCCAAACAAAGCATGTTTTGGATAAGAAAAGAACCAATAAAGGAGATAGCATGTAGGATAAAAAATTAAAGAAAATAATAGAGATAACATATAGGATAAGTGGTGGAAGACAATAAGAGAGATAACATATAGGATAAGAAGTGAGCAAATAAGTGAGATAGAATATTGGATAGTGAAAGCCAATAAGAGAGGTAGAATGAAAACATGTAATCTAAAAGAGTAAAAATGTCAAGAGGCCTATGCGAAGCATGTTTTTCTTTGTATAATCAAGGCCAATGTGTCAATTGGATAGAGAAATAATAATGAAGCTAGATATAAAGGATATGAGTGACTGAGCATGCACAATAGGGAAAGTGATGGATAAGATAGTGAATATGAAACAATGGTCCAACATTATCAAGATCAAAAATGAAAGAAAAAATAGATGGATGATGGAAGAATTATGCACTAGACTTGTTTCCTTGGATTCCATCATGATACTTGCCCAAGCTACCACAAGATGATGGGGTCAAGCCAAATAATAGAATGGACACAACAGGAAAGGGAAAACTTTATTAACTATGTAAATATGCTAATACATTCAGTACAGAGAAAATAGACTTCAAAACATGCCCTAAGGGCTTACAATAGTATAAACATGGAGATAATTTCTTCTCCCAGTAGGTTCTCTCAAACTCCACTCCAAATTGCCTTTTACAATGCCAAAAATGTTCTTAAATAGACCCCAAAGGGTTAAGGATTAGGAATACATTCTAGAAATTGCTAGTTGACACCCACCGCCCAAATAGAAGGCTCCAAAAGTTGCATTAGAAGTCAGCACAAAATTAGAAGAATCCATAATTGGTATCTGAACTTTCGAAAGGCATAACTTTTGAACCGTAGCTTTGATTGATGAATCGTTTGCATTTCTGAAAAGCTCTCAAAGTGCTCTATAGCCCTATGGAGGAGCTTTACTCATCCCCCATTTTTTAGCCCTATTTAAGGTCATTTAATGCCCCTAACCTATCTTTGAAACATTTTTAGGAGGACCCCCAGAAGCTGAAAAACTGTAATAACTTTCAAACTGTGGGGCCTTTTGACTTGATTCTTTTTTTTGGAATGCTCTAAATTACAATTACAATCATCCAACCAATTTATAGCTTCTAATTCACCAAAATTATGGCTCAATTACATACTCCTATTTTTTTAGCATTTACACGTATCCCAAGGTGCTTAAAAACTCTAAAAAACTCTAACCCAGAACACTAAAAGTGGAACTGTGAGAGTTGGAACCTTTATTTGACCCAAATGGGTATCCAAAAATGAAAACACATGAAACAAAAACTATATCTAGGTACATTTTTTTTGGGTGACACGGGATTGCCCTTATACCTCTGGATGCTCCTGCATTAGACACAAAGGGTAGATTGAAAAGTGACCCTGTCACTTTATAGATTGTAGAGGAAATACTAAATCGGAAACCTTAGCTATTGATATCCAAGTTGAGTCCTCTATTGACTGTCCTTTCCACTTGACCAGATACTCTTCATACTAGCTATTTCCGGTACTCCTGCCCACATGACTATCTAGAGCCTCCTTTATGTCCTCCTTCTTAGAAGCAGGAATCGAACATGGCTCCAGCACCAACTCCTCATCTGCACCATCATAATGATACTCTGGTAAGTTTGCAATGTTGAAGATAGGAGAAATGTGAATTCTATCTTGCAATTCCACCTCATATGCATTCCCTGAGTCATGTTTCTTCAAAATTTTGTAGGGGCCAAATTTCTTCATTTTTAGCTTGTTGTAAGTACTTACTGGAAATCTTTCTTTTCTTAAGTGTACCATGACTAGATCCCCTACTTGGAATTCCTTATGTCTTCTCCTTTGATCAGCCCTAGCTTTATACTGCTGGTTCATCTTGGTAATGTGTGCCTAGACCTCCTCATGTAGATGCTTGATATGTTTAGCAAATTCTTTTGCTTCAACACTTGTCCTCTCCCCTTGCTCCATATTCCTCAATTCTGGTGTAGTCCTTGGGCTTCTTCCATATACAATTTGAAATAGTGATCTACCAGTACTCCTATTTATAGAGTTATTGTAAGAAAACTCTACTTGTGGTAGAATCAAATCCCACCCCTTAGACTTATACCCAACTAAACATCTCAATAAATTGCCTAGACTTCTATTTACCACTTTAGTCTATCCGTCACTCTGCGAGTGATGTGTACAACTGAACTTGAAGTCTATTCTCAACTTATTCCACAATGTTCTCCAAAAATACCTCACAAATTTAGTATCTCTATCAGAAACTATACTCCTTGGGAGACCATGTAGTCTTACCACCTCTCTGAAAAACAAGTCTTCAATATGGATAACATCATGAGTTTTGTGGCATGGAATGAAATGTGCCATTTTCGAGAACCTATCAACCACCACAAATATTGAGTCATTACCCCTTTGTGTCCTTGGCAATCCAAGAACAAAATCCATACTTTTGTCCTCCCATGGCTTTGATGGAACATGTAATGGCTGATATAGTCTAGTATTGTGACTAAATCCAACTCTGTAAAAACTTCTTCACATCCTGTGACATTTGAGGCCAAAAATAATGTTCTTTGAGAATGGCAATGGTCTTATCTTGACCAAAATGTCCTGCCATCCCTCCACTGTGTTTCTCCTTAATCAGATTTTCCCTCATGGAACTCCTTGGAATGCACAATTGACTACCCTTGAACAACATACCATCCTGAATCAAATAGTCTAGCCACTTGGTTCTATCTAAAGCAACAGGCTCTTTATAAGCTTTCCACACTTCAGCAAAATCAGGATCCTTAGGGTACAAATACTTGAGTTCATCAAACCCAACTACTTCAACCTGCATTACTGTAAGCAACAACTACCTCCTACTCAATGCATCTGCAACCCTATTAGACTTTCCACTTCTATGCTTTAACACAAATGTATAGCTCTGCAAGAACTCTACCCACTTCATATGCCTCTGGTTCAATTTACCTTGGCTATTTAGGTACTATAATGCCTGATGATCAGTATACAAAATAAATTCCTTTGGCAATAAATAATGCCTCCATTTCTTTAAGGCTTGAACTATTGCATAGAACTCTTGATCATAAACAGAATACTTCTTCTTTGCATCATTCAAATTTTCACTAAAATATGCAATAGGCTTACCTTCTTGGCTCAATACAACTCCAATAGCACTTCCACTAGCATCACAATCCACCTAGAACACATTTCTAAAATCTGGAAGTGCCAACATAGGTTGTTCTATCACCTTCTTCTTCAGCATTTCAAAACTTCTTGCAGCTGTCACAGTTCATTTGAACTCTTTTCTATCCCCTCTTATTGTGTCAGTTAGGGGTGCACATATGCCACTGAAATTCTTAATGATTCCTATAAAAACTAACTAGACCATGAAATGATCTTACCTCAGTAGCAGACCTTGGAGTAGGCCATTCCAAGATGGCTTTTACCTTCTTTGAATCCATTTTAAGACCTTTAGGTGATATAACAAACCCGAAGTAGACTAACTCCCTTTTTGCAAAGATACACTTCTTCATATTAATTAACAGTATCTCTTCCCTCAACCTTTCAAGGACACTACAAATATGCAATAAATGTTCTTCCAACGTCTTGCTGAAAATTAAAATATCATCCAAATAAACAATAACAAATTTTCCCAAGAACTTCTTAATTACCTCATTCATAAGCCGCATGAAGGTGCTTGGTGTGTTTGTCAATCCAAAGGGCATGACTAGCCACTCATTAAGACCCTCCTTGGTCTTGAAGGTAGTTTTCAACTCATCTCCTTCTCATATCCATATCTGGTGATAGCCACTCTTGAGATCTATCTTTGTGAAGTACTAAGCTCCACTCAAATAGTCCATAAGATCATCCATTCTCAGCAAAGGAAACTGATACTGAATGGTTATCCTATTTATATCTCGAGATTCTTTACACATTCTTCACTCTCCATCCTTCTTTGGTGCTAGTACTATAGGTACTACACATGGACTCAGGCTCTCTCAAATCAATCCCTTCCTCAATAGCTCCCGAGCCTGTCTGTTTAGCTCCTCTGTTTCAGTAGGAGTCATCCTGTGAGTAGCCTTGTTAGGAAAACTAGCTTGAGGAATTAAATCTATCTGATGACTAATTTTCCTTACTGGAGGTAATCCTTTTGGAAGATTATTAGAGATGATATCTCCAAACTCACTTAATAAATCTAAAACTTCAAGTGGTATTTCACTGCTACCTTCCTTATATTTTCTAGGAATTAAAGCATAACACATACGCTGATGTTTCATGCCATCTAAAAACTTCCTTCCATCAACAAGACAAATTCTAGCACTGCTACATAGCTTTTCACCTTCCTTTTTCATGGGCTTTAGTTTGTGGCGAACTCCATCCTTTGTTAGAGAGTATGTGTTTGCATGACCATCATGTACTACATGCCTATCAAACTTCCACGGCCTACCCAACAATAGATGGAAAACATCCATTGGAATAACATCATAGAGAACTTCATCATGGTAACTCCCAATTTTGAACTTCACTAAACATTGTTCCCTTACTAGGACATTATGATCATCCTTCACCCAAGCGATCCGATAGGGCTAGGGGTGTTTCTCCCTCTTGAGCTTTAGCTTAGAGACCATCTCCTCTGATACCAAGTTATCAGTGCTACCACCATCAATGATCACATCACAACATTTATCCTCACACTTGCACCTAGTATTAAATAGACTCCTCCTTTGTCCTAGTTCAATCTCACCACTTAGTAGGACCCTTTCATTTACTAAAGTCTCTCCTCTTTCTGCATCCTTTGAATGTGATGACTGTGCATCCTCATCTACATGAGCAACCCTAGCTTGACCCTCAACTTTCCTATCTATCCTTCCTTGTCATTGAGGGCATTCAAAGGCACGATGACCTTCTTCATTGCAATGGAAACAAGTACCATGGAAGCCTTCTCTTCCTTTTCCATGTCCTCTACCTCTTCCTCTCTGATTTCCAAAGTCTTGATCATAGGAGTGGTTAAAACCCTCATTCCTCTGGTTCTTGCTAGTACCCACATCTTCATTTTTCTTTTGGGTCTCATTTTAGCCTCTAGATGACCTACCACTACCCCTTCCTCCTTGACCATGCCCTATTTGTCTCCCTTCAAACCTTTTATTTAGCTTCTCTTCAACTCGCAGGGAAAACTAATATGCCTCTTCAACACTGGTCATTCTTACCAGACTTAATTCCTCCTGGATGCTAGGTCGCAACCCACTAATATAATGAGCAACATTCTCCTTATTTTCTTTTACATGCCCCACTCTAATCAGAAGTTAGTAAAACTCCTTTGTATATTCCTAGACTAATTTTCTAGCTTGCTTTAACCCATGCATATTTGTAAACAAATCAAGCTCGTAATCAATAGGAATGAATTGCTTCTTTAGTTTGTCCACCATGCGATCCCACCTTGTGATCTTATTCTTTCCTCTTTTATTTCTTTCCAATTGAACCTCTTGCCACTAGATTTTGGCATGGCCTTTCAGTTTGGCCTTTGAAAACTTAACCCTATCTGGATCCCTGATATCCTCATACTCAAAGTACTCCTCTAGTTCATTGATCCAGTCGATCAGCTCATCTAGTTTTAGATTTCCAAAAAATACACCCACATCAATTGCAGGTGTTTTTCCAAACTTAGTAATGGCCCTAAAAAGCCTCTCCTCTTCTTGATTCAGAACCTCCCCTTCAACGTCCCCTTCTAGTCCAATTTCTTCTTCTTCATTGTCATCCTTACTTTCATCACCTGCAACATTTTTTCCTCTACAAAGTTCCTCCTACAATGCTTGAACCTACTTTTGGAGGGCTCTAACCTCCTTAGGATTAATAGCTCCAGCCCTTCCACCACACTATCTTCTTAGAGTCAACCTCTTAACTCAAACCCACAACCACAAAGTCCTAGTGCAAACTATCTCACAGTCGGCACTCTGTCTACACACTCAGGAAAACCTTGCTCTAATAGCACTTGATGGGGTCAAGCCAAATAATAGAATGGACACAACAAGAAAGGGAAAACTTTATTAACTATGTAAATATGCTAATACATTATTCAAAACATGCCCTAAGGGCTTACAATAGTATAAACCTAGAGATAATTTCTTCTTCTAGTACCTTCTCTCAAACTCCACTTTGAATTGCCTTTTACAATGCCATAAATGTTCTTAAATAGACCCCGAAGGGTTAAGAATTAGGAATACATTCTAGAAAGTGCTAGTTGGAATCTATCACCCAAATGGAAGGCTCCAAAAGTCACATTAGAAGTCGGCACAAAATTAGAAGAATCTAGAAATGGTATCTGAACTTTCGAAAGGCATAACTTTTGAACCATAGCTTTGATTGACGAATAGTTTACATTTCTGGAAAGCTCTCAAAGTGCTCTATAGCCCTATGGGAAATATTTTCTCTTCCCCCATTTTTGGCCTTGTTCAAGGTCATTTAATGCCCCTAACTTGAATTTGAAGCATTCTTAGGAGGACCCCCAGAAATTGAAAAACTGCAATAACTTTAAAACCGTGGGGCCTTTTGACTTGATTCTTTTTTTTGGAATGCTCTAAATTACAATTACAATCATCTAACCAATTTAAACCTTCTAATTCACCAAAATTATGGCTCAATTACATACTCCTATTTTTTCAGCATTTACATGTATCCCAAGGTGCTTAAAAACTCTAAAAAAACTCTAACCTAGAACACTAAAAGTGGAATTGTGAGAGTTGGAACCTTTATTTGACCCAAATGGGTATCCAGAAATGAAAATAAATGAAACAAAAACTATATCTAAATACATTTTTAGTTGGGTGACACAGGATTGCCCTTATACCTCTGGATGCTCCTGCATCACAAGAAGTGGTTTTCACCATAGGACAAATTTATTTCTCTTTAACTTTTTCTTTTGATTTCTAGTTAAAATGAATAGTGCTTCTATTGGCAAGATAAATCATGATGAGCCAAGAGCATTGAAAGGTATACTCAAAGATTCTAATAGAGTAATGAAAGGGAGATGATTGTAGAAAATTTATATGGAGGATAAAAGTTCATAGCTTTGAAATCTAGATGAAGTATGGATAGTAAGTAAGTGTAGGATTGAAAAGATCATATAAGTGTAGTGAAAAAGTGGGAAAGATCAACATTGAAACACACCTTGAAGGGTGATAGAGTGAGTGAGGAATCATGGATGTAATAGCTTGAGGTTTTGATGTAGGATGTGGTAGAGTGATTTTGGAGGAGGTGGAGTGGAAGGATTTTGTCCTTTATTTTTGGTGTTTGTTTTCTTTCCACCATTGAGAATTTATGTGGAGTTGGGAGCCTTAGTCTTGGGGGATTGTTTTCTTTGATTAAGTGGTTTCCTCCCTCATTGAGATCCACTAGTTTCTTCTCTCTACTTTACCACAAGCATGGGTTAATCAACACTTTCACTAAAATGGGGGCTAATAATGAGTCTCCAAGGTAATTGATCTATCTTCCATGAAAACCCACTTAATAATAATAACAATGGTCTACTCAAAAAAGAAGTTTGAGAAAAAGGTACTTGAGAAGATCTCTATTGTAATTTCATTGAGGAAATTTGATCTATCATTACTTGTATAGAATCTAGAAGAACTTGTGAAGAAAATCTAAGATCTATACAATACACTTTTTGATGTGCCCTGGTATCACTATTTCTCAATATTTTGGATCAAGTTTAATGCATTACAACATATTATTGTTTGCACAAGGGAGGTTATCTGAGATACACACAAGAAATTGAAGAATTATGGATAAACTTGTCTCTATGCAATCTATGTTAATACCTCATTTGGAGGTAATTTAATTTGAGCAAGTTTCAACAAAGGATTTATTATAATCAGACCCTAACATTTCTACTACTAATAGCCTCATTGACTTAGTTACAAAGATGGAGGTCATGATTCAAGTTTTGGAATTAGTTATAACCATATGGGATCATGCCCTATTCATGATCATCCAAATTCACAAGCCATTTATTAACAAGTATGGTTTTATTCCATCCTCCCAAGCCCATCAAAAAACATGACTGCAAATTAAAGGGGGAAAGAAGAAGGTTTGCAAGAAGAAACATAAAAATGATGTTATTTTTTGATGTTAGATTAGTTTTAGCAAATGAGTGTCGATACACTTCAGTCATTATAATTCATTTACTTAACTTAGGCCAAACAAGTAATATATGTTGAGCATAACATATAAGATAGATCATATTGAGTAAACAGTGAGTGCCAAGACACTCAAGTGTTGAGTTGCTCAAATGCCAAGAAGATGGTATGTATCGAGTGATTCAAGTTCCAACCAAGCAATGCATACTAATTCATTCAGATGCTGAGTGACAAAATTGGAGTTACTGTTAGTGTCAAGCACTAAGAACTTCAGATGATGAGCACTAAGAACTTAAAAATTGATTTATGATCTTTGTTGATAAGGATGAATCTTAATTGTGAATCCATATACATGACATGCATCCAATCAGAAAAAAGGGAAGGTTTAGGCAAGAATATAGGTAAATCACTACCATTGATTCATACCTAACCCTAAGTCACCCAGGTATTCTTAAGGAAGAGAAACCCTAAACTTTTAAAAGAATGCTTAAATAGAATTGAAGAGTGTTTGTATGTGCAAAACAAATCATTCATAGTGATTAAGGTGTTATGAATTGAGTTACATTACAGAATTATTTAAAGGATAAAAAAGGTAAGGAATTAGAAGTTAACAATGATGCATCTGATAAAAAAGGATCAAGTATAAATTAGGATAGAGCTTATCTAACATCAAGCAATAGAGTGCTAACAATAGAGTGCTAACTGAAGGATCATTGGTAAGATATTTAATATTTGAATCAATCAAATCTCTTAATAGAGTAGTCATAACAAGCTATTGTAAATCCTTTAATAGGGTGCTTACTTTATTATAAGTTAAAGTCCTCTTACTAGACACAATTATAGTAGGGTTTTTAAATCCTTTAACAGGGTAAGATCTAACAATCTCATAAGCCTTTAACATGGCATACCTTTCACAGGCTAGATCATGTTTCATGGTCAAACATTGTAACCTTCATTAGATACACTTTATTACTACAGTAGTGAAGATTTGTGGGTGTCATCCCCACCCCATTTTTACATTCTCCTTGGAGTGTTTCTATGTTACCAAATATCTTGTGCCATACATGTGTTGAATATTTTAATTTCATGCTATGGATGTCTATGCTTAATTTGGTATTTTAATTTATATGCATAGATTGTGAGATGGATGTTTGATGAATAGTTTTAGAGGTTGAAAGTTTTTATGTGCTAATTCAACAACCCTCCTCCCCGCAAGTGTTTTCTTTCTTATTGAATTTCCAACACTTGGTATTAGAGTTGAGTTCTTTGGAAAATAGAGCTTTGTAGCTTTGAAGAAAGATCTTGGAGAGAGAAGTCTACATTTTTGGAAAGACTATTGATAACTAGAAGATTGAAATGCAGCTTGCCTTACATTAGCTGAATGAAGAAAGACATGATTTGAAGATATCACTGAAGAGAACAAAGGAAATTTCTATTAAAGACAATGACACAGAATACCAAGAGATTGACACTACTAAATTTTGTTCAAATAGAAACACTAATGATTTTGATGCAACAATTACATATTTGATGGAAAAGAATGGAATCCTAGTTTAAGAGGTCAAAAATCTTAAAAGAGAACAAGAAGTCTAATCATTATTACTATGTGAGGTAACCAAGCAGAAAAATAAAGATGAAGAAGAGAAAGTCATGGTTGATGATGACAAAAATATTTTGACCAATATATTGGAAGAAAAAACATTAGAGGTAACTAAGATTGCTAATATACAATCGAAAACATTGGGTCAAATGATGATTGCAAATAATGAACTAAATGCAAAGGATATTGAGATCACAACACTAAAGTTGCAGAATGAACAACTGAGAAATGATCTAAAAATGGAAAAGGAGTTTTTTTGGTAGTTTCATGAAACCTAGTGAAGCCATCAAATACTTTGAAAAATTGATGAGATCTCCTAGATCCAACTGTGACACTTGTGGATTGGGTTACACCAATATTGAAGAAGAGAAATCATCCAAGAGTGGTGAAGAAAGAACTAACAAAGGTAAAAAATCCAAACCTACTTATCATAATTGTGGTAAGATAGGTCATACTACTAATGTTACAAGAGAAAGATTGAAAATCCAAATCCTAAGAAGAAGTTTATGGGTCAGTGCCATAAATGAAATAAATAAGGACATTAGGCACATGAATATATAACCAAGACCACAAGCACACAAACATTTAAAGGATACAATTATAATTGTCAAAAGTATGGACATAGAGTATGTGAGTGTAGATCCAAGCCTAAATGGTCATCAAACAAGCAAATAAAGGTAAAGCACAATGAAAGCACTTATAATTGGAATTATAATACAAGGTATAGTTGTCACTACTATCAAGAGTATGGACATGTTTCTGAAAATTTCATAAGAACACTTCTAAGAAGTGGCTATAGTAGATAGTTGAATCAAACCACATGTTTTAGTTGTTTGAAGACTGGTCACATAAGCAAGAACTGCCCAACAATGTCAAAGGCACTGAGTAGTGAGTTCAACAAAGGTAAAGGAAAAATAGATGTTGAGAATGTCAGAGATGAAATGAAGTCATGGAAGAGAAAGAAAGATTGTAGCACATCAAGTGTAGATGGGATCACTTAACCTAATGGGTCTAGTGATCGCACCTCCTCAAATTAAGAAATCAAGAGGTATGTGGAATTGATATTTATACAGATATACTATATATCAGTTCCAAGGATTTAGTTCTAAAAAAATTACACGTGCATGAATAAAGATGCAAAGTGTTGTTAAGAATCAAGAATAAATCTTTAAGTTTTGTTAGTTTTCATGTTACTATCAAGTATGAAAGTTTTCACTATAGTTGTTGAGTGAAATGTTAGTTGATGCCAAGCTATCAAAGTTTTTAATGTTGACTAAGCTCATAGTGTTTTCAAAGCATATGAAAAATTACATGGATGCTAAGTGAGCCAAAAATTATGTTGAAGTTGAACTTACAATTGTGTAAGCAATTAGCATTAAATTTAGTGTTTTGAGGGCTATTTGATCAATTTATGCTCATTTGACATAATTCAAATTTTAAGGAGAGTAAAAAGAGATAAAGGTGAACTGGAGAAATTTTCTTAATCATTTACAAATAGATTTAACAACTATTTGACACTATCACAACAGGATTGAAAAGGTATTTATTATGTCCCAAACTACACAGTTTAAATTTTTCCAAAACCTATTTTTATGAAATTGCAACCAATTCTTTAGTAGCCAAGGTTGTAGGGGGGAAGGAGATTTTAAATGTGCAATTGACAAGAAATGAGATTAAACAACCAAATTATAGAGATATTCTAGACTATAAACAAGATCCATATGGTGCATTGGCGATTATACCACTGCAAGTTTTAATGATTCAAGATGTTAGATGATGCTATACATGTAAGGTTGGAAGCATAGTATATGTGGATATTAGGGAGACATGTGGGAAATTTTGTGAAAAATAGAATGTTTAAGGATGAATACAAAATTGTTAAGAAAAAAGGGTCAACCTATGGCCTAGATTTCCCTAACATCTTCAAGGTAGAATGGATAAAGATAGTTTGAGAAAAATACATGACAATTATGAATGGTTAGAGAATGGAATGCTAAAATTCACCAAGAAGATTGTGCATAGAGCTATAGGGTATCCAACCTTAGATTGGCCCAAGACAATGAGAAATGAAGCAAAAGAGGTAATTGAAAGGACTATAGGGGCTGTATGGAATAAATGAGGGATGATAATAGATACAATCATAGATCCCTTAATTTCTTTCATAGTAAGGAATATAGCACACAAGTTCTATCAATCTAGAAAAATCAATCATGTACCATGTATTATATTTGATGTGGGATACAAGATAGTGAACAAAGATCATACTTATGATCTTGCTGAGTTGTAGATGCAATAGTTGTCAGAAAATTTGGGAGCTATAAGGAAGAACAAAAGTGCAAAATTAAAATTTGAATCTATTCTTTTATGTATATTATTTTATGTAAAGAACACATTTCCTACTTTTGGTAAATTTACATGGAAGGTAAATAGACCTATTGTAGTACAAATAGGTGAATTCATTTATGAACTAGGTAATAATTTTGAGTTTGTTATGACAAGATACTTCAAATACTTTAAGCAGTCAATGAAGAAAAGTCTGAGGATACAAGTCTCACCAGTGGAGAACCATTTTGATGATGTTTGCTTCCTAGTTGACATTGAAATTACATATATCTAGGAAATAGTTCCTAGAGTTAGATAGTTAAGACCATTGGGATATGAAATCAATGTTGATGAAGCCTCTCCAACAATCACAAAATTACTTGAAAATGAAGTGGAAAAAGAGGCTAAAGATTTTGGGAACTTTGATGTGTCTAAGTCAAAAATAATGATGGACTTGAAGACTACTTCAACCATTAGGAAGAAGAATAAGATGGTGAAAAAATTGAAAGAGAAATTTGGTGAAGGGGTAGAAGAAGAAGATGATGATAATGAAGAAGAAGAGAATGCACTTGTCCTAGAACCACTTTCCATCACTCAAGGTGAAGGAGAAGACCAGCAAGAAGAGGAAGTAGAAATTGTAGAAGGTGCCAAGGGAGAACAAGCTAATGAAGCACCCAATCAAAGGAAGAGAAAATCTAAAGCTCTAGCTATGAAAAAAACAAAGAAGGTCACAAAACCTACTTAGCCTCCAATACATACAACTAGGGCTAGCATAAGGGCCATTGCACAAAAGGTGAAGGAAGTAGCCAAGCCAAAGGAAAAGAGAGCTAGTCAAGCTAGCCAGGATGAAGAGTCTTAGAAGAGACTAAGGATAGAATATGCTGCCCCAATAGAGTCTAATGAAGAGAAGACTAAATTTGATGAAAAAAAAATAGTTTCAAGTGATAAGTCATAGTTTTTCTTTAGATTTAGATCATATATGTGAGAATATTAGAAATAATGTTGATTTATCTAGATTCTCTAACATTGAGTTTGACAATCTTGAGAAGATTGAAAAGAATCAAGTTGAAGAGGTTGTATATGACATGATGAAAATTCTTAAAAAGGATCCTCTTGAACATGCCAATTCCATACTCAAAATTTTGTATAATAGAGATGAGTAGAAGTGGCATTATTGTCTGGATATTGAAAGACAAATAAGATAGACAACACTTTCACAAGTAATGCTAAAATTAAGTAAGTCCACAATGGAGAAACTCATTAAGAGATATACTCAAAGATTTATTCCAAAGTAAAAGGCATTTAGTATATTGTAGAATGACATTGAAGATGTTGTCTTAAAGTCCAAAAAAATTTGGAAGCTAACATACGGATTGTCAACATCTGAGGAAGCTATGCAAACATCTATTGAAGTAGGTGAGGAAAAAGAGAAGAAAAAGAAGAAGACACAAAACAAGATAAAGTTGAGGGAGGCATGGACATGAAAATAGATACCCAGGCATCAGTTGTAGATAAAAAACAAATAGAATAGAGTGTACCAGATACACAAGTGCTAAGTGTCAGTCCTCAATAGGAGACACATGCAATTATTGACACTATTAAGATTAATGATGTTTTTGAGACTATCACTCAAAAAATCAATCCCCTTTTAGATAAGATCCACTATATAAGATACAGTTTATGATGATCCTATCCTACTAAGTGTTGATGAGATTGAGAGGGTAGATAAGGTAGCTATAGGGGAGGAAATGAGAACACCAAAAACATCTACATGCCTTCCTTATTCTACCATGGTAAAACCACCATTACCTATTACTGTGTATCATAGAAAGGAGTAAGTAGTCTCAACTAATAGTACAATAGTACATAGTGCTCTAGTCATCAGAGATGAACCTGTAAATACAAATGAAAAAGTTGAAACATCCAGTCTATAGAAGGATGAGTTTACAATAGTAAATAAAGATGGACCTCAAGCTCAAATAGGTCAAGATGTTAGTCCTACACCTACAACACAAAAAAAAAAGTGTTACTAATAATAAAAAGAAAGAGAAGGATAAGAATGAAGAGTCAAGTTTGACAACAAAGCCAGGGGAACAATTAGTAACACCAACACTGGCATCATTACCAGAATATGCTACTCATCCTAGTCAAGCTCTTTAGAGACCGAACATAGGAGCTACACCATTAAAATCCTCAAGGCTAACTCCAAGTAGATCTAAGGTAGATGAGGTAACATCGTTTGGTGATGTGAGCTTAAATGAAGTGATTGTGTTTCCAAGGTTTGATTATGCAACTATCACTATTGAGTAGATGGGAATTCTTCAAGAGGATCTAGCAAAGAAGAAACATCTAGAATTGCTTAGATAGGAGCATTGGAAGAAGAAAGCATTGCTTGATATCAAAGATATTTTCCTTGATGCATTAAATCTGATGGCTCTAGAAGAAAACAAGCCAACAATTAAAAAATTAACCAGTATAATGGAGCTGGTTAATAACATAGATCTAGATAAAATTGTCAAAACCCTTGAATGGTTGGAGAGAAAGTTTAAGAATAAAGTTGAAAAAAAGATGTCAAGTGTTATTGCACTATCATAGGTTGAATTAACAACAAAAATATAGAGTCTGTAGAAGGTACTATAGAATATTTTCTCTTTGTATACTAAATTGAATAATACTACACTCTTCACAAGATAAGTTAAGAGTCATATCCTAAACTTGGAGAGCATTATTGAAATGTCTAGCATAACTCTACCAAAGTCTCTACCCTAAAGTGATAGATAATTCAACAACCTTCTACCATGACAAAGTCATTTAGCAATATTACATGAAAATGAAGCCAACATCAAGGATAAACTAATGTGCATCCGATCTACATTGACTCCACACATGGAGATACTCCACAAGGAACTAGCCTACATTGAAATTCTAATGAAGAAAGATCCTCATCTTTCTAGAATTGAAGGCTTAGTGCACCTTGCTAGGTATCAAAATCATATGATTAGATATAGCTTGCAATAATTGGGATGCAACTCTAAAGATTATAGTAGAGGTCTACAAATCATTTTTGGCCAAACACACTATTAATGTATAATCCTTTGACACAAGTGTCAAAAAGGGGGAGTAAGAGCAACGGGGGAGTAAGAGAACAAGAAATAAGAAAGAGTATAGGGGAGACAAAGACAGAGACAACAATGAAGAAACATAATATCAGCTCAACTTATGCAAATCTACTTAGTAGGAGAAAGATTTTGGTTTAGATATAGAGTATAGAATAGAACAATCAACTCAGGGGGACAACTCAGGTTATGTAAATCTACTTAGCATGAGAAATATTTTGGTTTAGATACAAAGTATAGAATAGAAAAATCAATTTAGGGGGGGTTATGAAATTTTGAGGTATGACTAATAAGGCATGTGTTGCAAAATTTTGATATTTTGAAATTTTGTATAGAAGCCAAATAGATATTAGATATCTAAGTTGTGCTCATAATGACAAGATCAGTAATGCATGACCATGTGTTTTTGACACTCATGTCAAAGGGGGAGATCATTAATCTTAGATTGGTATTGAAAAATGAGTGTCTGTACACTTAGGTCATTATAAGTCATTTACTTAGTTCATATTGAACAAGTAAAATATGCCAAGCATAACATATAAGATAGAGCATGCTGAGTAAATAGTGAATGTTGAGCCACTCAAGTGGTGATTCCCTTAGATATTGAGTAGATGATATGTGTCAAGTGATTCAAGTGTCAAGCAAGTAGTAAATTTTGATTCTTTCATATGTTGAGTGACATCATTGAAGTTACATTTAGTACCGAGCACTAGGGGCTTCAAATGTTGTGTAATATAGTTTTGACATAGTTGTTTGTATTGGAATAAATTACTATGTAAATCATTTTTGAACCTACTTAAGGATTGTTTTATAATATTTATTGATAAGGAAAAATCCTAATTAAGAATCCCTATGCATGTACCCTATGAATTACGTGCATCCAATCAGAAAAAGAGAAGGTTTAAACAAAAATATGGGTGAATCACTACCATTGATTCATACCTAACCCTAAGTCACCTAGGTCTTATTAGGAAGACAAACCCTAAACTTTTAAAAGAATGCTTAAGGAGAATTGAAGAGAGTTTGCATGCACAAAATAGAGAATTCATGGTGATTAAGGTGTTATGAATTGAGTTACATTGTAGAATTAGTTAAAGGACAATAGAGGAAATGAATCAAAGGACAACAGAGATACATTTGATTAGAAAGGATCAAGTATACATTAGGATAGATGTGATCTAATATCAAGCAATAGAGTTCTAACCAAAGGATCATTGCTAAGACATTTTAATAGGTGAATCAATTAAATCCCTTAATTGAGTAGTCTTAATAGGTTGTTATAAGTCCTTTAACATAGTGCTTACTTTATTGTAAGTTAAAGTCCTCTTACCAGGCACACTTTTAGCAGGGTGTTTAAATCCTTTAACAAGGTAAGATCTAACAATCATGTAAGCCTTTAAAAAGGAAGACCTTTCATAGGGTAGATCATGTTTCATGGTCAAACATTGTAACCTTCATTTGATACACTTTATTATAGCAGTAGTGAAGATTTGTGGGTGTCATCCCCACCCTGGTTCTACCTTCTCCTTGGAGGGTTTTTGGGTAACCAAATTTTGTTTTTTCATACATGTGTTGAATATTTTACTTTCATGCTATGGATGTATATACTTAATTTATTATTATTTTTATAGCCATAGATTGTGAGATGGATGTGTGGTGAATAGATTTAGAGGTTGGAAGCTTTTAAGTTCTAATTCACCCCCCCTACCCAAAGTTTACTTCCCTATTGTATTTTCAATAGTCATTAAGAGAATAGATGTGGAGCAATAGACAAATAAAAGGTATGGAAAAGATACATCAAACAATTTGAGTCATGATGTAATGTGTATATGAGTATGGCATAAACTTTTTGTAGTCCTATATGGGCCAAGTCATACCCATAGAGGGAGTGTTATCATTTTTTGTATTGTATTGCAATGATGTAATCATGACAAAGTGTTTTTTCCATTAATGTCAAAAAGAGAGATTTATGATCTCTTTAATTTTGTTTTCTTTTAGTGTCAAACACTTAGTTATATAGAAGGAAAAGTTGATTGCTCATCACTATAACCAAGTCACTCTATATAGGACAAGTTCTATATTTGTTAGATTTGTAAATAATCTTGTATATTTTGAGATTTATAAGAGCCGAGCACGTCTATGGTCAACAATTATCCCTATGTAACCCAAGCTATCTAAGTTATAGATAATGTTGAGTAATGAAGAGTGAATATGTGTAGTGTCTGCCCCTAGTTTACATTTTCGTAGTTACATTATTACTATCATTGACGAAATCTTTTAGGCTAGTTTTATGTTTAATGGTTAGTAGCATTATTTTGACATTATCAAATATTGTGTTTTAGATTTAGTCGATATATGATGAGATTATTCAAACTCTACATTTCATGTATGCATGATGATTATTACATTATTCTTAGTTATTGATGATGTTTGGCTAGATAGATTATTAAATGTGTTGTCTTATAGATGCTTACCCCATACTACATGTCTATGGTGTGCATGTCGGTTTCCTTTATGTATGGAATTTCTAATATGGTTAAAGAAGAGATTTGTAGTCACCTGCTAGTCAGGATCTACATGATGCACCACTTCCTACCATTTTCTGTTTAGATTAGTATGTATTGTGCTTGTACATGCATGGACTTTATGCAGGTTGTAGGTACCAGGTATCAATTTCCCTAAATTTCCAAGATGAGCATACCTTATCACATTATCTCAATGGTAAGAGAGGGGAGATAAATTCTTAAGTCCAAATCCTAAACCCTTAAACCATTTGTCCTAGAAAAGTAGGACAAGTATCTAAGTTGGGTACCTTCTGAATGTGTCGGATGACATAATTCATGATTATAACCCCTTAGTTTAATTTTGTATGATTTTTTCTATGATTGGTTTTCATATTTTACTTTGGAGGTCTTTGGTGAATTTTCTATTAATTAAGTCTAATTAAAAGATTTAATTAACGATTTAATTTAATGGAAAACTAATATGTAATTTTAATATTCAATTTATTTAAGTAATTGGGAAATTAATTAGATAAAAAGAATTAAAAATAAAAGTTATAAGTCTACCTAGGAGTATGCACACCTATTTTATGCACATGTTGTCTACAACAAAGGAGTTAGTGCACTAATTAAGCACATGGTGTCTACAACCTTATCATTCTTATCCACTCATCTAGAAGGTTGGTTAAGGCTTGTGCTTAGTTTTCAATGCTCATCTTATCTCCTAGTTGTTTCTAGAGACATTCTAGGTGCTTCTTGAGAGGTCCTTATCTACAGGCACTCATATTAGCTTGGTTTTTTTTTTTTGGTGCAACTGCGAACATTGGAGAAGGAAACAATTTTTCTCTATAGTTTCTGAGGAGTAGCGAGTTAGCAATAGTGTCTAGGTGGACACTCATGATTTTTGCATATTTTATTTCACTCCATTCTCTTCCTATCTTCATTATGTCTATTGAGTGCTTTTTGAGGAGTTCTTGTGATGAATGTTTTCAGTTGTATGCATGCTTGTTATGAATATTTAATCTTTTTTTATGGGAAAACCAACTAAATCTGTATGGCCCTCATAAGTAGATTAAAGAAATAAAAGGCTAATTGGGAAGGGTTTAAATTTTAATGGAAAATATTCTTAGGAAGAATAAATAGATAGAATTTAAAAAAGGGATACGTTGTATTCATACATTAAATTTGTTCTTGATCTTGATATATATATATATATATATATATATATATATATATATATATATATATATATATATATATATATATTCTGCAAAAAACATTTGTGCAAATTTCATAATTCAAATTATAAATAAAACAATGTATATTCTTTACAAGGGAAACATTCATCATAAAAAATTGTTGTTATCAAAATATTTGTAAAAAAATTAAAATTGAAAAATATATATACAAAGTGGGGCGGGGAGGGAATAACCCCATACCCCCACCCCTTCTGTAGCACAAGTGTGTTGGTGGCTCTACTCTTGCAGGCACTGTGACAGCAGTGTTGTCATAGGCTTGCGTCAATAGGCAGCCATGACACTACTAACTAAAACAATGCCTGCATTAGAATATGACTGCCAAAGGTACAATTTGGTTTTTGAGTTTGATTTTTGTTTATTTTTAAAAAAGTTTATAACATATAAACTATTTATTATTTAACCTCAAATTTTATAATAAACATATATATTATTATTAAATAAGATTTTATTAATTGTTTTTAAAATTTTATAATTAATTATATTATAGAGAAATTTAATTCTTTAATTATCATTTAGTTTATCATGACAGAAATTGAATTCAATTAAATGTAATTGATTTTAATTTGTTTAAAAATAAAAGACAGATATTAATAAAGGGAGATCTTTATTTGAGACTTGCTCTCTTGAATTTCAATTAATCTATTGGAAATGAAGTGGGGTCTTTTTCAAAATAAATCACATATAAATTATCCCTAGGATACTTTAGAAAATGATCTTTAAGTATGCCGAGGGAGGGGGTGGGGGGTGGTGGGGGTGGTGGGGATTAAATCCTAGATCTATTGAAATAAATACATATGTTAATTATGAGGAAGATGAGGAATATATTTTCACTTGATGGAAATTGAAACCCCACATTTAACTCAACTATGTGATTTTAACGAACCAAAACATATACTTGCATTTTGTTTTTCTTTATGCTATCTATTTTGGGGTTTTGGGGTTGACTAGATTGTTGACCAGTTATAGGATGTCTACTAGAGGTTTGGGGGTTTTGTGAATGTGGTATTATGTTGGCTCAATCTTGATCATTTTGCTCAACCATGTATGTGATGGTATGCTTATGATGAGTATGTTTATATTGTTAGTTAATATGTTTCAATATCTTTGTGGGATAGCGAGATTTATGCTATGAGATACCTGATTTAACCATTTTGAGTCATTGATCCATTATATTTTATTTTATTCCTAGTTGCTTTGAGAGAACTAAGGTGTTTTAAATGATTTGTTCTTGATGATGTCATGTTGTGACATGTTTGACTTGACCATTTTGTAGTCTTTGACCAATATTTTCTTGGGACACTTTCTAGTTGCTCATTGAGAACTGATGTGTATTGTGATTTACTTTGGGATAATTTTCTAATTGCTCATTGAGAACCAATGGATATTGTGATCTATCATTTGATTCTTTTTAGTTTCTCATAGGGAACTGATGTGATTATTATGATTATATTTATGATGCTTTCTAGTCACTTGTATAGGGCTGAGGTGATCATGTGATTTGTGATTTCATGAGCTTAGGGTAGGTTATCTATATGTAGTATCAGGAAGTGGCTTGCAATAGGGTTCGGGACCCTAAGTGGCTGCCAGGGTAAGTCATTGTAAGTTTTTTAATAAGTGAAAACATTACACTAAATACTGACTTAAATGAACCTAATAAGAGTCTTGTATGTTCTCACCCATGCCTCGAGTGCTAGTACAGACTAGGATGGTAGTAGAGAGAATGCTTGTTTACAACCTTGCATTCCATAGTATGTCTCATTAGTATGAGAGGATACTAGTGGCTGCAAGGATCACTAGGGACCTAGGAGTCATAATAGACTGCTCAGGTAAGTTCGAACGTGATTCATGTAATGACACTTTCTCACTTACATAGCAGATTCCTATGTGTCTTGTGTGCCTCTGAGTATAGATGTTAGTTTATGTTGGAATGTTTGAGTTAGTATACTTTTAGGATTCTTGGACTTAGAGAGTACTTGTGTTATGTGATTTGATATTCTTTTTGAGACTTGAGACTATCTCCTCAGTGCGGTGGGAGTGGGCCATTTAGGTCCCAAAATTTTGAGTGGTAGTGCTTTTTCACTCTTACCATTGAGATCTATTCGAGTCACTGTGGCTAGAGCATTCTTTGTTGGCATTTACCTTCATTCTATTCATGGATCATTATGATGGATGTTATATCTTCTATGATGGATGTTATATCTTTTATGATGGATGGATGTATCCTGTATGGTGGATGGTTTCATTTACTTTATTGCACTTGTATCATGGATCCAAAGAGGAGGATGTATTCTATTTATACTTATGTATATTCTTTTAAGCCTTTCATACCATGTGATATGAATAGTGGATGACTGAGCATTCCAAATTTAATTTGCCAAGAGGCATTTGGAACAAATGTATATTATTTTTAAGGACTATGGACTTTTCATTATTCTTTCATATGGATGTGGTATTTGATAGACTTAGTATTAATTAAATTTAAATGTTATTCAACATCATGGGATCCTTAAGGAATGTAACTTGTTATGTATGCTTTTAGTTGAATGTATGTTATTTCTTCTGCTACTATGTGTTTGATATGAATGGTTTATCTTTCATGTTTCAAAAAAAAATTGCTACCAAACTTAGTAAAACTTTAGGTTAATTCTTTTGGATCCCTTTGTGGTGCATTACATCTAGTATCATAGCTAGGTTTCTACATTGGGAGCTCTAGGTATATTGGAATGCCACTAGTTGTTAACTAGTTGAAGACAAACTGAAAAAAACTTGAACTATCATGTGTATCTCTTTCAAATTGAAACTTGGAACTAGGTGAATTGAAATGGAACTTAAATTGTGACTTGCATTTTTTTCATACTTCAACAGTTAGATTTCAAAACTAGAAATCATACTTAAACCTAAACATAGGCAAAACTGAAATTGAACTTAGTCTATTGCAAAACATGTCTCTTTTATATATATGCTTTATAGTAGCATGCATTATGGATGTAATAGTATTTTGTATTTTGGATATTATTGTAGGATGGTATTTGGGATGAGGTCTTCTATTAGAGGTTGTGGTAGAGGCAAAGCTATCAGTGTCCATGAATCTATCCATGGAAGGCTTTCTCAGGAAGAGTGTAGGGAAGAGCATGTTAGTGAGCAATAGGAAGAAAACCTTAGAGAGGAGCAAGATGAGTTTGAGGAAGTGGGCCTAAGGAAAATGATGCAAACCATCCTTGATCACCTACCTCCTATTCAGGATTAGGATAGAGCACATCAAGTAGAACATGAGTATAGACCCAAGTCTAGGAGCCCTTGGAGGGATTGACATAGATCCATTATATTTTCTCAGATGAAGGACATTCAAATGTCCAAGGTTAAGCTCTTTAATGAGCAGGGTTAAAGATATGTGGCTGAGTAGTGGCTTATTTCCCTTGATAGGATTTTTTCCATGCAAGACTTTGATAGTAATGTTAAAGGAAGATTTTCTATTACCAACCTAGAGAACTTTGGGGCCACTTGGTGGACAATTGAGGAAAAGAAGTTGGGCATAGATATGAATAGTATCACTTGGGATATATTCTTAGAGAGCTTTTGCGAGTGATTCCTACCAAAGAAATGGAAGTAGCATAGAGAAGATGAGTTCCATAACCTTAGATAGTACATTATGACCATAGTAGAGCATGAGCACAAATTCTATGAGCTCGTTCCCTTTTTAGGCTTCAATGACAACCCAGCTCAATTGGCACAGCACTTCATTAGAGGCTTGAACAACCATATTGTTGTGGGTGTTAATGTATTTGAGCCTAAAACCCTTAAGGATGTAGTACATCGAGCCATCCTTGTAGATCAGAGTGTCAGCCTTGGATAAGGAAGTTTTGTGGGAGTGCCTATAGAATCAAGATCTAGGTGCAACCAAAAATTAGGTGGGAATAGGAAGCCTCATTTTCCTAAGGGGAATTAGTATCAGTAGTAGAAGGGATCACACCCTCAAGCATAGAGTGGTGGAAAAGGTTATAACTCAAAGAACAAATGCAATGCTCAATGCAATAAACAAAATCAGCACACTTAGCCTGTGTAGAGTAGCCAGTCTTTTGCTAGTAAGGATAACCATTAGTAGTTGAATGCACCACCAATAGGGAGAGGATCTAGAAGAGGTACAAGATGTTTTATGTGGGGGTAGATTGGACACTTTGTAGCTCACTATCCACAACAAGCATTTCAATATTTAGGGCCTAGGCCAGCAACATCTGAGCCCACAGTCGAAGATGTAGGTAGAGCTCATAGAGCATTTGCAGTAGTAGATCACCATCAGGGGATAGCGGTTGAGACTATAAGAGCTATCCAAGGTACACCTCTCTCTATATTGTTTGATTCAGGTGCTATAGATTATTTTATTTCACCATCTCTAGTTGCTAAGTGTAAGTTGGAAGTAGTTAAGAAAGGTCATGGTTGGCAAGTGAAACTAACCTCAGGCACTAAGGTTTCCACAGATTCCATAGTTCATAAGTGTGGGATTACCATAGGAGGATTTGATACTTTAGTTGGCCTTTAGGTTATACCTCTTGGCTCCTACGATGTGGTCTTAGGTATGGATTGTCTTGGCTCTCATAGAGCTAGTATAGACTATAGGAAGAATACTATTATGTGTTAGGATGACCAAGGGAAGGATGTGGAGGTTGTTGAGATACCGAGACCTATATCTCTATAGATGATTTCTTCTATGCAATTGAAGTGGAGCTTTCTTAAGGGATGTCAAATATTTTTTGTTATGGTAAATGAGCTAGATGAGGCAGATCCTATGAGAAAGACTTTAGATCACTCTATTTTATAAAGTATGCAGATGTTTTTTCAAGTGGGATTCTGGGCATGCCCTCGAAGAGAGATATTGATTTCAGCATTGACCTCACTCCAGGAGTGGAGCCTATCTCTAGAGCTCCTTACCATATGACCACTTAGGAATTGAGTGAGTCGTGTCTACAGCTAGAGGAATTTTTGGCCAAGGGTACTATCTAACCTAGTGTATCACCATGGGGAGCTCCAATGCTCTTTGTGAAGAAGAGGGATGGTTCTTTGTGCCTTTGCATTGGTTATAGATAGTTAACAATAAAGAATAGGTATCCTCTACCAAGGATCGATGATTTCTTTGATTAGATCAAGGGACCTACAGTGTTCTCCAAGATCGACCTTAAGTTAGGATACCATTAGCTTTGCATCAAGGAAGATGACATTCATAAGACTACCTTTCGAACTCACTATGGGAACTATGAGTTCATAGTGGTACCTTTTGGGCTGATCAATGCTCATTAGTTTTCATGTGCCTAATGAATGGAGTGTTTCATTCTTATCTTGATAGATTTGTACTTATGTTCCTTGATGATATATTGATATATTCTAAGTCCCAGAAGGAGCATGACAAAAATTTGCGTTTGGTTTTGCAATGCTTGAGAGATAATTAGCTTTATGCCAATGTGGAAAAGTGTGATTTCTTTCAATTAGAGATACAATACTTAGGGAAAGTCATATCAGGTTATGGTATCTTTGTAGACCCTATGAAGATCCAAGCAATAGTAGATTGACCTACACGCACTACTGTGTCAAAAATTCATAGTTTCATGGGTCTAGCAGGTTATTATTGTAGATTTGTCCAAAACTTCTCCAGAATAGCACATCCTATCACTTCCCTTTAGAGAAAAGGAAAGAAGTTTATATGGATGGAGAAATGCAAGGAAGCATTTTAGAAGCTTAAGGAGCTTTTGACTAGTGCACTGATCTTAGTAGTACATAATCTAGTCGGTGATTTCATGGTGTGTACAGATACTTCCCTTGAGGGGATTGGAGTGGTTTTGATGTAAAATGGATATGTGATTGCATATGAATCATACAAGCTCAAATATCATTAGCTAAATTATCCTACACATGATCTTGAGTTATAAATAGTAGTTCATTCCTTGACAAGATGAAGACATTTCTTGTTGGGGCACATATTTGAACTACATAGTGATCATCATAGTCTTTAGTACATTTTCACTCAGCCTAATCTGAATGCTTGCCAGAGGCGATGGATGAAATTTCTATGTGAGTATGACTTTGAGGTGAAGTACATTCAAGGGAAGGAGAACATGGTGGTATATGCTTTGAGTCATAGGAGCAATGCAATATCATCTATGACTCTTAGTGTTGATTTGAGTAGATAGATACTTCAAGCACTTCCTACCGATTCTTGGTATTAGGATGTGTGCAAAGAGATAGATTTAGGGAGACCTTTAGAGGGTAAGTTTTTAGACTATTTCCTAGAGTTAGATGGCCTTTTAAGACATTTAAGAAGGATTTATGTGTTTCTACTAGATGAGCTTTGCACCTTGATCCTAGCAGAGGCCCATTGTGCACCTTAATCGACACATCCACATGTCAAGAAGATGCATGCAAACTTGCAATGATTATTCTTTTAGTCTCAGATGAAGCATGACTTTGAGATTTTGTGGCTAGGTGTCTTGAGTGTTAGAGAGTCAAGGTAGAACACCAGCATCTACCATGAATCTTGCAACCAAATCTCATTCCTTCATGGAAGTGGTACATCATCTCTATGGACTAAGGTGGCACATTTCACATTGATAAGGTCTTCCTACGCTACAAATTCTATAGCTAATGTCTTCATGCATGACATTGTGAGACTACATGGTATTCCATGAAAGATCATTTAGGATAGGGATCCTGTATTCACTTCCACATTTTGGACATCACTGCAGCATGATCTTTGAGCATAGTTGAATTTTAGTTCAGCATATCACTTAGAGATAGATGGTCAGATAGAGAGAGTGAATTAGGTTCTAGAAGATATGTTAAGGATTTATGTGATGGATAGGTAGACACATTGTGAGGACTATCTCTACCTAGTGGAGTTTGCTTACAATAATGGGTATCACAATTCTATTGGCATGGCACCATTCCAAGCTTTATATGGATGTCCTTGTCATACACCTTTGAGTTGGGATAGTCTTGAGGATCGCATCCAATTGGGTCTTGAGATGTTTTGAGATATGGAGTAATAGGTAGTGCATATCCAAGAGCATTTGACTATGGAATAGGATAGGGAGAAAAAGTATGTTGATGCACATAGGATAGATTTTGCTATGGGAGAGAAGGTTTTCTTGAGAGTGCATCTATGGAAGAGTCTGATCTATTATGGAAAGGGTTCAAAGCTAGCACCTCGCTTTGTAGGACCATTTGATACTCTTGAGAGGATTGGCCTAGTTGCCTATCACCTTGCCTTACTGCCTAGCCTAGCTCACATTCATGATGTTTTCCATGTTTCAGTACTTAGGTAGTATATCCCTAATGTGATACATGTTCTTGATTGGAATGCATTGTAGGTAGAGGATGGGCACCTCACTTTAGAGCTAGTTTGTATTCTAGAGAAGCAAGAATTGACCCTTAGGGGTCCAACCATAGAGCAAGTAAGGGTGTAATGGGACCCTACAGATGACTCTTTAGCTACATTGGAGGATGCATCTAGATTATGGGATTTATATCTCTACTTGTTTATAGGCTTCCAAGAGTAAGCCTAATCCTAGGAGGCATGGATGTAGTGCCTACCCCTAGTTTACATTTTCCTAGTTACATTGTTGCTATCATTGCCAAACTTTTTTAGGCAACTTTTATGTTTAATGGTTAGTCATATTATTTTGAGATTATCAGATATTGTGTTTCAGATTAAGTTGATATATGATGAGATTATTTAGACTCTACATTTCATGTATGCATGATGATTATTACATTATTCTCAATTATTGATGATGTTTAGCTAGATGGATTATTATATGTGTTGTCTTATGGATACTTACCCCATACTACATGTTTATGGTGTGTGTGTGTTGGTTTTCTTAATGTATGATATTTTTGATGTGGTTAAGGAAGGGAGTTGCAGTCACCTGCTAGTTGGGATCTACACTATGCACCACTTCTTGCCATTGCCTATTTAGCTTAGTATATATTGTCCTTGTACATGCATGGATTTTATGTAGATTATAGGTACCAGGTATTGACTTCCTTAAATTGCTAGGATGAGTGTACCCTATCACATTATCTCAATGGTAAGAGAGGGGAGATAAATTCTTAAGTTCAAATCCTGAACCCTTAAACCATTTGTCTTGGAAAAGTAGGACAAGTATCTGAGTCAAGTACCCTCCAAATGCATCAGATAACATAATTCGTGATTAAATCCCTTAGTTTAATTTTGTATGAATTTTTCTATGATGGGTTTTCATATTTTACTTTGGAGGTCTTTGGTGAATTTTCTATTAATTAAGTCTAATTAAAAGATTTAATTAACGATTTAATTTAATGGAAAATTAATATAAAATTTTAGTATTCAATTTTATTTAATTAATTGTGAAAATAATTAAATAAAAAGAATTAAATAGAAAAGAATTAAAAATAAAAGTCATAATTCTACTTAGGAGTATGCACACATCTTTTATGCACATGTTGTCTACAACAAAGGAGTTAGTGCATGAATTAAGCACATGGTGTCTACAAGCTTATCATTCTTATCCACTCATCTAGAAGGTTGAATAAGGCTTGTGCTTAGTTGTCAATACTCATCGTATCTCCTAGTTGTTTCTAGAGACATTCTAGATGCTTCCTAAGAGGTTCTTATCTATGGGTACTTCTAGTAGCTTGGGTTTTTTTGGGTGGAACTGCAAACGTTGGAGAAGGAAGGGATTTTTCTCTATAGTTTTTCAAGAGTAGTAAATTAGCATAAGTGTCCAGGTAGACGCTCGTGATTTTTGCATATTTTATTTTTCTCTTTTCTCTTCCTATCTTCATCGTGTGTACTAAATGCTTTCTAAGGAATTTTTGTGATGAATGTTTTCAGTTGTATGCATTGTTGTTATAATATTTAATCTTTTTTTATGGGAAAATCCACTAAATCTATATGGCCCTCTTCAGTAGATTAAATAAATAAGAGGTTAATTGGGAAGGGTTTAAATTTTAATTAAAAATCTCCTTAGGGAGAATAAATAGATAAATTTTAAAAAAGGATACATTGTATTCATACATCAGATTAGTTCTTGATCTTGATATATATATATATATATATATATATATATATATAATTTTAAAATAAATTTGTTTTGTACAAATTTCATAATTCAAATTATAAATAAAAGAATTTATATTCTTTTCAAGGGAAACATTCATCATAAAAAAACATTGTTATCAAAATATTTGTTAAAAAAATTAAAAATTAAATATACAAAGTGGAGCGGGGAGGGAATAACCCTGTACCCCCACCCCTTCCATAGCACAAGTGTGATGGTGGCTCTGTTGTAGCAGGTACTGTGATAGTAGTGCTATCGTAAGCCTACATCAGCAAGCGGCCATGACACTGCTAACTAAAATAGCACCTACATTAGAATATGACTGCTATAGGTACAATTTGATTTTCGAGTCTAATTTTTGATTATTTTAAGAAAAAGTTATAACATATAAAATATTTATTATTTAACCTCAAATTTTATAAAAGAACATATACATTATTATAAAATAAGATTTTATTAATTATTTTTAACTTTTTATAATTAATTATATTATAGAGAAATTTAATTGTTTAATTATTATTTAGTTTATCATGACAGAAATTGAATTCAATTAAATGTAATTGAATTGAATTTGTATAAAAATAAAAATAAAATATTAATAAAGGGAGATCTTTATTTTAGACTCACTCTCTTGAATTTCAATTAATCTATTGGAAACAAAGTGGGGCCTTTTTCAAAATAAATCACATATAAATTATCCCTAGGATACTTTAGAAAATGATATTTAAGTAAGGTGGGGGGGGGGGGGGGGGGTGGGGGTGGTGGGAGCATAAATCCTGGATCTATTGAAACAAATACATATGTTAATTATGAGGAAGACGAGGAATATATTTTCACTTGATGGAAACTAAAACCCCACATTTAACTTACTATGTGATTTTAATGAACCAAAACATGTACTTGCATTTTGTTTTTCTTTATGCTATCTATTTTGGGGTTTTGGGGTTGACTAGATTGTTGACCAGTTATAGGATGTCTACCAGAGGCTTGGGGGTTTTGTGAGTGTGGTATCATGTTGACTCAATCTCGATCATTTTGCTCAACCATGTATGTGATCTTATGCTTATGATGAGTATGTTTATATTGTTGGTTAATATGTTTCAATATCTTTGTGGGATAGCAAGATTTATGCTATGAGATACCTAATTTAACCATTTTGAGTCATTGATCAGTTATATTTGATTTTCTACCCAATCTCTTTGAGAGGGCTGAGGTGTTTTAAATGATTTTTTCTTCATGATATCACATTATAATGTGTTTGATTTGACCAATTTGGAGTCTTCACTAGTTTTATCTTGGCATAGTTTCTAGTTGCTCACTGAGAACCAATGGGTATTGTGATTTACTTTGGGATATTTTCCAGTTGCTCCTTGAGAACTGATGGATATTGTGATCTATCATTTGAAGCTTTTTAGTTGCTCATAGGGAACTAATGTGATTATTATGATTATATTTATGATGTTTTCCAATCACTTGTATAGGGCCGAGGTGATCATGTGATTTTTGATTTCATGAGCTTAGGGTAGGTTATCTATATGTAGTGTTGGGAAGTGGCTTGCAATGGGGGCCGGGGCCCTAAGTGGTTGACAGGGTAACTCATTGTAAGTTGTTTAATAAGTGAAAAAATTACACTAAATATTGATTTAAATGAACCTAATAAGAGTCTTGTATGTTTTCGCCCATGCCTCGAGTGCTAGTATAGACTAGGATGGGAGTAGAGAGAATGCTTGGTTGTGACCTTGCATTCCATTGTATGCCTCATTAGTATGAGAGGATACTAGTGGCCACAAGGATCACTAGGGACCTAGGAGTCCAAGGGACTACTTGGGTAACTCTGAGTGTTATTCATGCGATGAAACTTTCTTGATTACATAGTAGATTCCTGCATGTCTTGTGTGCCTCTGGGTATAGATGTTGGTCTATGTTGCAACCTTTGAGTTAGTATACTTTTAGGATTCTTGGACTTAGAGAGTACTTTTGTTATGTGATTTGATATCCTATTTAGGACTTGAGACTATCTTCTCAGCGTAGTGGGAGTGGGCAATTTTGGTCCCACATGGTCGGGTGGTAATGCTTTTTCACTCTTACCATTGAAATTCATTTGAGTCACCATGGTTGGAGCATTCTTTGTTGGAATTTACCTTCATTTTGTTAATGGATCATTATGATGGATGTTATATCTTGTATGATGGATGTTATATTTTTTATGATGGATGGATGTATCATGTATGGTGGATGGTTTCATTTACTTTATTGCACTTGTATCATGGATTCGAAGAGGATGATGTATTTTATTTATACTTGTGTATATTATTTTAAGCCTTTCATACCTTGTGAGATGTATAGTGGATGATTGAGCATTCCGAATTTAATTTGCCAAGAGGCATTTAGAACAAATGTATATTATTTTTAAGGACTTTGGACTTTTCATTATTATTTCATATGGATGTGGTATTTGATGTTCTTAGTATTAATTAAATTTAAATGTGATTCAATGGCATGGAATCCTTAAGGAATGTAACCTATTATGTATTCTTTTAGTTGAATGTATGTTATTACTTTCGATACTATGTGTTTGATGTGAACGGTTTATCTTTCATGTTTCAAAAAAAAATGCTACCAAATTTAGTAAAACTTTAGGTTAATTCTTTTGTATCCCTTGGTGGGGTATTATAGTATGTGCTGAGTCATTTAGAAGGAGTTGAGCTAGTAGAGGTTGAGCATAAAGAAAAAGAATAGTTATGAATAAGCATTAGGAACCATATGTGTCAAGTAACACTATCTTAACAAGAATGTTTGGAATGACACAAAATGTGAAATAAACCATTTTTTCCAATGTGAAGACACCATTTAACAATCCTAGAATTTATTTTAGATTTTGTTAAATCTTCTAGCATGGATCACTAATCGCTATGAAGGAAAGTTAGCCAATTGAATTAAGATGAAAAAGGAGAAGCATCTAGATTGTTTATTATGTTCTACAAGAGTCTATAGATGGCTATTTAAGGGAAGATCCAAACCATTTTTTGTATGATGTAAATTATGGTGAAAGTGTATACAAAGGGATTGTGTTTTGGGTGCTAAAAGGAAAGTTTTCATAAAACAAAGTGTAGTGTCTAAGAGAAGAAGTCAAGAGAATATATATAAAAGATAGGAGATCAAATTAGAAAGTGGTAAGAGAAGATCCATAATTACCATTGTAAGTGCAAACTAAAGGATCAAGTACTAATATATTCAAGCAAGAGAATCAAGATAAATCTTCGAATAGAGTGGTCCTAATAGGCCTAGTCAAATCTCCTAATGGATTTCTGACTTCATTGTAATTTTTAAATCCATTAATCAAGGTAGACCTAACAGTCTTGTAAGCTCCTAACAAAGTATAGCCCTCATATGGTAGATCATCTAAAGTGATCACATTTGTAGCCTTAACAAGTGAACTTTGTTATTCTAGTATTTAAGATATATGGGTATCATCCCCAACCTTTTTTGATTCAGGAGCATTCGAGGATCAAGATTGTTGACTCAAACATTGGTTTTGGTCAAGATTTACTTTCAAGGATCATAACTTTTAACTCAAATGTGGATTTTGCCTAAAATTTTATAGTCAGTTGCATGAGGAGGAGTTATTTTGATTGGTGATAATCTTAGCTTGATAAGTGGTTGTGTCGACATTTTTTTGAGATCTTGAAATATCATCTTGGCATCTAAAATTAGATTTTTGTACTTCTTTTTTCTAATTTTTTAGAAATTTGTTTTTTTAACAAATCTGAAATCATATTATTGATTTCTTAGATTAGTTGACAATTCATCTTGTTTTATTTTGGGGTTTTCTTTGGAAAAATTGAGATTCACAGGATGCATTTTGAAAATTACCAAAAATGGAAAAATATGTTTTTCCAAAAATTTTCTAAATATGGTAAATTTTGAAATTGTAATAAGTAGTTGTTTTTATTTCATTGTAGAGGCAAAGTAGGAGTTGGAAAAATTCAATGAGGAATCTAGCATTCTGAAACTATTGTGTTGTGTAATTTTTTGAGTTATTGTTGTGAATGGTTTGGGCTACATCACAGTTTTACCTACACCTTGGAGGATTTCTAGGTAACCAAATCTTTGTGTTATGTGTTTAGATTTATTCTTATGGATGTGATGCATAGTTAGATTTATTTAAGCATTTCAAGTTGAAATTTATATTGATTCATGATCTACATATGAGATGGATTAGTTATGAATGCATCTAAGTTGTTATTTTCTTTAAAAGGTAAAAGTTTTATTGATCTTGATTCATTGCCCACCCCCCCCCCCCCCCCACTTAGTATCTTCATTTCCCAATAAAATTCCAACGTAATCAATGAAGCTATGCCCTAATTTGACAAACTTTGACCAAGAAGATAAAGTGTGAGAATAAAGTAAAAGAAAAATGAATGGTGAAATGAAATGAAATGGAAGGAATAAGATAATTGGAAGAGAGTAGAAATGATGAAGGAATGAAGAAATTTTGATTGGTCCCAAAATATTTGAAGATTAGGCCTCAAAATTTCAACCATGTATAAGAAAAAAGAATTTAAAATGGGATTTTGACCATCAAGATGAACTCAAATTTTGATTTTGATCCCAAAAATGGAATTTATTGTGAATAATATGATGAGTTCAAAACTTAGGTCAAAATGATATCAAAAGGATCCATAAGGATTGAAATATAGGATGATTTGATTAACCCCTTTAGATGACAAGAAAATAAAGAAAGCAATGAGATTACAAGATCAAAAGGAGATGAAGACATGATCAAGAAGAATCAACAAGATAAATTTAGTTGACCGACATGTCCATGAAATATAAAGAGGACTCTCTCAGCATTCAAAAATACAAAAATTAAGATAGAATGAACCCTAAAATGCAAGCTAGTATGCAAAGGTGCAATTAAAAGGTTATATAGGCAGGTCCTAGTTTTTATCATTGAATGTTACTAGGGATATCAGAAGATCATAAAATAATCACTAGTTCAACTATGAGGATATGAATATGATCTATATCATAGTGGAATGTGGGAATCCAACCTATGAATCAAAGAAATATAGGTCAAGATGACTAGTGCAGTTAGATTCCCAAGGTTTAAAATAGCAATCTTATGCTTGCATTGAGACACAAAATTTTGAGATGGCCATAAGTATGAACTTGCAAAAAAAAATCAAGGACATAGATTTTTAGATCCTAAATGTCAAGTGGGACGAGAAAGATTCTCAAGACATCTATGATCTAAAAGAGCACACCCATAGGTAGAAACCAAAAGAAAAAATGCTCCATGCCCCTTTTCCTCTAGTTCATGCCATCCTCGAGAGATTGTTAGGGAGGGAACACTTAGAAAATAAATTAGCATAGGAAAAATAAATAAATAAATAAATAAAGCCAAAAAGTATCACCCAATTTAATGATTTAGTGTGTGTATGAAAGTCATGTGACTATCTCCTTATAACTCTAAATCTACCAATGATCAATGTCATGGCATCCTAAACTATACCTAAATTATCTAATAAGTGTTAATAAACACTCGATGTCAATGGAAGTGTTGAAAAATACTATTTAGCAAGCTACCAAATAAATACTAATGCAATAAGTAGACCCTAATAAGATATATAGTTCATGCCCTCTACACCTAGACAAGAGTTAGTTCCAAGCCAATGAAGGATAATAAAAATGATATGAATGGATCATGACAAAAAAGTGAGACACTATTACAAATAGGTGTAAGAGTCTCAAATAGCATCTATTTCTAGGTTTCACCACTTGGAAAGATTGAGTATCTCTTTAGAAAGATCACACCATTTTGTCCCAATGTCAAGAAAGGTGTAGGGTATGATGGAGTAGCAAGATGACAGATAAGAAAATATAGAAGGGGCAAGATGAATGTGATCCTCAAGGATAAACTCCTCAAAAGTATCCAAGCTAGGGGGAGGGTAAACTAGCCAAACAAAGCATGATTTGGATAGGAAAAAAACCAATAAAGGAGATAACATGTAGGATAAAAAATTAATGACAATAATAAAGATAACATATAAGATAAGTGATGGAAGACAATAAGAGAGATCACATATAGGATAATAAGTGAGCCAATAAGTGAGATAAAATATTGGATAAGCAATGAAATCCACTAATAGACGTAGCATGAAAACATGTAATCTAAAAGAGTAAAAATGTTAAGAGGTCTATGTGAACCATGTTTTGCTTTGTATAATCAAGGCCAAGGTCTCAATTGGATAGAGAAATAATAATAAAGCTAGATATAAAGGCTATGATTGATTGAGCACACACAATAGGGAACGTGATGGATAAGATACCCAATGTGAAACAATGGTCCAACATTATCAAGATCATAGATGAAAGATGGAATAGATGGATGATGGAAGAATTATGCATGGTACTTGTTTCCTAGGATTCCATCATTGTACTTGCTCAAGGTGTCACAAGAAGTGGTTTTCACCATAGGAAAATTTTATTTCTCTTAACTTTTTTTTTATATTTCTAGATAAAAGGATAGTACTTGTATTGGCAAGATAAATCATGATGAGCTAAGAGCATTGAAAGGTATACTCAAAGATTCTAATAGAGTAATGGAAGGGAGATTATAGTAGAAGATTTATATGGAGGATAAGAGTTCATACCTTGGAAATCTAGATGAAGTATGGATAGTAAGTAAGTGTAGTGAAAAAGTGGGAAAGATCAATATTGAAACACACCTTGAAGGGTGATGGAGTGAGTGAGGAATAATGGACGTAATAGCTTGAGGTTTTGATGTACGAGGTGGTAGAGTAATTTTGGAGGAAGGTGGAGTGAAAGGATTTGAAAACTTTCGAGGAAAATGTTTAAAAGAAGATTATGTAGAAGCCTTTGGAAGCTTGAATGTCAACTTTATTTTGTTTTCACTATTTGAGTCTTACAAAAGATACTTGGGAATCCATATGGATTTTTATTTCTCTTTTCCTTTGGATACTTTAGGACGTAATTGTTCAATGATACATTTAGAAACCCATATTTTATTTGATTTCACTATTTGGTTAGTGGAAGTTTGTGATCTATTGAATATTGTTTTAATTTGTTTTTATTCACATAGTGACCATCATTTTAAAATGGATTCTTATAATTTTTCTTAAGTTGATCATCCAAATTTCTTCCAAAGACTTGGGATTTGTGGTTGAAGAAAGATTATATAGTATATTTATATGGATAGATCGATGGAGATTTGTCAAGTATGAGTGTTTTTGTTGATATTGAGGTATAATAGGAGAAGTAGATGATGAGATAGGGGTAGTAGTAGGATATGGAGTAACATAAGGTCTCAATATATATATGGAAGGCTTGAAGGCTTTAGCTTAGATGAATAATGACCAAGGATAGACTTAGGAGATGCAAATGGGTATTGAGTAGGGACCAAGGCTATCAATAGACTAATGAATAGATTTGATAAGAGAAATACATTTGATAGTAGATTTTGAAGCTTGAGTATTATTTTGAAGTGAGTGTGAATAGGTAGAACACCAGGGCGAGGGGACTTTAATCTTGAAAAGTTTCTTTAGATAGCATAGGCATAGTGGTTTTCTCATGTTTTTCAATAAGCTCGATAGAAATAGTGGAGGTGATATCTTTGTCACTTTTAGGAGGTCGATGAGAGAGGATATGGAAGAGTGACCTTTTGAAGAAGATGAAAGGGTTCTTGGTCATGATATTTCTTGATGTTTATAGCTTTATATTTTTTAAGTCCTCTTTAAATAGAGCCACTTCTAAGGACAAGGGAGAATATGAGGTTTTCATGATAGGATCTTGAAGAGGTAACAAAGGCTTGACTAGAGTTGGCATATTAAGCATAAAATCACATGAATTTTGAGGATCTTTAGTCTTAGTAGAATGGAAAAAGTTTACAAAAAAATGAAGATTAGTTTGAGTTTCTTTTAGAGTTAGCCATTGAGAGTACACATAGTTAGTGCAAAAAGAACTTGGTTCTTTATTTGATGGGGGAATGTTGGTATACTCTAAATTTTTAGGAAGTTAATGTGCATTGGAGGAAGTATGGGTGTCAAGAACACCACTACTAGACATAGGTTCATCCATATTATCTTTCTCAAGAGAAGTATACTCATCACATGAGTCATTAGGGGTTCCAAAATTAATGATCCCATCATAAATAAGGTCTTGAACTTTATGTTTCAACTTAATTAAATCTAGATTTTTATGAGCTTTGTTTCTATGATAATTACAAAAGTGATCATCTCTCCACCATAGAGATTTGATCTTGGGTTCATAAGACCTAGAGTTTGGGAAAGAAATAATATCGTTTGAAACTAAGGTTTTAAGCACCATATCATATGAATCTCCCAAAGGAGTAAATATAATCTCAAAAGTATGTCTAGGATCATTTTTTTTATTCTCATTTTGGTCAAAGATAGGTCCATCATGAAATCTTGGCATAAGATCAAAGGAATTATGACTTGATTTCTCTCTAAAGAGGTATTTGGATCTAGAAGATGAAGATAATTGATGTCTTGGAGAGAAAATGTATGTAGAGCTAGAAGATGATGATAAACTTGAAAAGGATGACTCATATACATATGGAAGACTTGAGAGAGAATCATGTGATGATGCAATTTTTTTTTCTCTACCATTGTGTCAAACCAAGAGTATTATTTTATCATGTCCTTTGTGAGACTAAGGTAAGAGGGGTCATTTGTATCTTCTTCTCTCTCTTTTTTTATTCAGTGTATATGCATTGTAATTCCTAGTGAGATCAAGCAACTTGGGATCATCTAGAGGTGGTTGAGGTCTCAAAGAGGAGACTAAAAACCCATAGTGGTAGATATAAAATCAAGCATGAAGGAGACTAGAGGAAGCTAATAAGGTGACACAAGATAACTTGATGTCTAAACTAGAGAGGTAGAGTGTTCTCTTTCCAAAGAGAGGTAGCAATGAAAGAGTGTCTTTTCAAGAAAAGTTTCCAAGTAATTGTTGTCACTTAGGTTTGCACCCTTGTCCAAAGCCTATGCATGAGGACAACCTAGTGAAACATGAAAACAACCTCCAAGCTGTGGGACTTGAACTATGAGGTTGAGTCCCCAGAGAAGGCTGGCTTCCTCTTACTATCAAGATGCACCTAACTACTCTTGGAGAGGAAAAGGGAGAAGGAGAGCATGGAAGAATATCTACCTAATCTAATCTAAAGAGGTGATGCACCAAAATAGAGTGTTTAGACTAATCTCTTCCCATATATGCACTATTGAATCAGAATGAAACTAAGGATATACACATTCAGACTTGCTTTAATCTAATAATCACATGCAGATGAGAAGACCAAGATGAATGACATAAGGAAAAGGATATTCACTTATATTATCATTCATAGATCCAAGGAGATATAGTCATGCAAAACATAGATCTCTACAAAACATTAGTGAGAGGCAAAAGTTCTAGCACTTTCACACCAATGGCTGAAGGAGATAAGGTAGAATATCATTCGATTTAGAGGCAAAGGGAATTTACATTGAAATTGTAGAGCAATAATAGAGAAATTAGAGAAGGATCCCCTTTATAAAATTCAAAAAAATTGCCTTTATAGTTCAGGCATAACTGATATTTTCCCTCCAAAACTATCCTACAACCACCACCATCAAGGCTCTGCCAAGAGAAATTATGGGGATCTCAGGAGATCTTATTTAAGTATAGCCTTTTGTACCACGAAATTTGACTGTATACTAAAATAGGGCCTTGAGAAGATAGAGATGGTGCCATAACTATCCTGATTAGGTAGATAGATCAATGAGGGGGGTGGTGGAGTGCTCTTCCTTGTCTCGCATTCATTCTGGGTTTTTTGGGATTGATTACAAAGATCAAATCACATAAAAAATCTTGACTTCTTATCATTTTGGTGCATGAATCAGCAGAGTCAGTGAGTCAACTAAACTTTGGCACCAGAATGAGCCATGTGGACCAATAACCTCCTGTTGTTTTTCCACCTCGTGAGAGTCCAATGTGGTTGACCATCTCTTTTTCATTACTAACTATGCCAACCCTCAAACTCCAACTATGATGATCACATAAACTGCCAGCATGTCTAACTGTCAATCTTGGTTGGGCCCACAAGGACACATGTTAGCTAGGTACTATGTCACTATGCATATCCTCTGAGCACTTTCCCATAGCGAGATAGTGCCCACTATAGATTTGAACTGATCTGATGATTGTGAAGACTCCCCATAATACTGCACTATCTCCTTAAAATCTGTGGGCCCACAAAACAACTCAGCACACCTAGCATCTGACCCAGCCCAGACTGGTACCATCCCTATAGTTTCACAACACTCGGCCCCACCCTACTACGTGTCACTAAGGCGCTATGTAACCATGGTTAAAATTCTCGCAACTTCCCATAGTGAGATAGCACCCACCGTTGATCTCTATGAGATCAATGATCATGGGAGATCTACGCTTGCCTCCATAAAACCTCTAATCTGTGAATCCACTTGGAAACCACCTGGCACAACCTGGCATCTCTAATCCACGTGGTGAAAGGGTGCTATGTTTCTATGGATAATTTCCTCACAATTTTTCATAGCGAGATGACGCCTACCATAGATTTTCTTAGATCTAACGATGATCAACAAAATGGTACAATTGCACATTGAGTTGGCTGAATGGACTAATGAAAAACCACCATGTACTATGACCCACCTGACAACTGCCACTAAGGACAAGTTGTATTATCACTTTGGAGAAATGTGGACCCATTACATCATCTATGCCATGCATTTCCAAGGTGCTATGTCGCTATCATTAAAATTCTCACAGCTTTCCATAGCGAGATAACACCCATTGTTGATCTAGATTGATCTGACAATGAGCAAGATGGATCTAGCCTGCCAGTGTACCAGCCAATGAGAACTAGCCATGTGACAACCTATTTGACAACCCTCATTTGTGGTCCACCAAGTGAGCCAGGACCCACATTCCATGTAGTCATACTTTAGCCAATGAAAAGATTGATCAACCGCCAACATGTCTAACAAATCCTTGCTGATATCTGACAGGGCATACTTGGGACCCACCTGACAACTGACATTGCCATAGTAACACTTTCCATCTGGGCACTATGTCACTATCGATGAGGAATATAGATTTTTTGATAGTGCCATAGTGCCCACCATGGATAGAACAAAACTCGGCACCAGAGAAGCAACAACATAAAAGGGAGGAACCACTGACACGTGGCCAAAAGGCATTATGTTGCTAACATAAAACAACATGCAACTTTCAATAGTGACATAGTGCCTACTGTAGATTTGAACTAATCCGACTATGGGGAACTTGTGAGCTAGCAGAAATATACTAAGGAATATCATAAGGTTCAATTGTTTAATTTTTTCAGTATTCCTGGGGATGTTTAAAATAATATTAAGCCAGGAAGTGACCGTTGGCTAGGAAAGAATTTAAAATTCAAATACTTTGTGAGGGGGGCATAAAATGCAACATTTCTGGTGACTCACAGGGGATGCTAGCCTACTATGCATAAGACTAGTGGCCTAAAGAATCCATTGGGCTACAGGGTCATAAAATATGTAGATTTTGAGCATTGTGAAACCCTAACCCCACCTCTAAGAGGAAAACCCTAAAACCCCTATCTCTACAACTGGAACTAGAGACCAAAACCTCTTTTTGCAACCTTCAAAACTTCAAAACTTGCTATCTCATGGAGACAAAACCTATGTTCATGCACTTCTTAGAAAATAGGAGAGCTGAAAAAAGAAACTACTCTACTTATATACATGAAATCTTCAACCTTCATCAGAAGCATGGTTTGAGATACTGTGGGATGGGAAAAATTTCACCACTAGGCTTGCTTAACTGGAAAGCATTGGCCTACTTGAAACTAATAATTAGATAGGGACCACTCCACAATGCATCAAACTTTTAGTGTCTTCCTAGTTTTGCCCTATCTACATCCCACTTTAGAACCAAATCTCCCTCTTAGAAGATTTTGACCCTAGCCTTCCTATCAAAACTCTTTTTTACTTGCTGTTGGTGTGTCTCTAGGGTTTGCATGGATTTACTTCTCTTCTCTTCCAACTCCATCAACTCTACCATTCTTACTATCATGGCATCATCTTCAATCAACTCCAGCTAATGAGCTAGCTCTAGGGATGGAAACTCCAATGAAATTGGAAGCCTTGCTTCTCTACCATATACCAACATGAATGGGGAATTCCCTATTGACCTTTTAGGCATTATTCTGTTAGCCCATAGTGCTATCCTTAACTTTCTATGCTAACATCTCTAGTTATCTTCTATTATCCTCTACATAATTCTAATCAGGTTCTTGTTGGAGGACTCAGCCAAACCATTACCCTAGGGATAGTAATTCAAGGATGTGCTCAAATAGATATTATGGTCCACTGCCCATGCACAAATCTATGCTCCTACAAAAGACTTTGCATTATCTAAAATAATGGTTGAAGGGGCACCAAACCTGGTCACAATTCCATCAAGGAACTCAACAACTGAAGATTTTGTGGCATCCTTCAATGCAACTACCTCTATCCATCTAGTGAAGTAATCTGCAGTGGCTAAAATCCATTTGTGACCTGAATTGAAAGGAGGGTTGACAAGGCCTATGAAATCCAATCCCCATTGAGCAAAAGGCTGGTCCACCTGGATAGGATGAATGGGAAGAGCTGCAAGTCTTTGTTTGCTAGATAAGAAGGCACATTTTTCACACTTCCTTACATACCTATGATAGCCATTGAATAAGGATGGCCAAAAGTAACAAACTCTCATGATCTTCATTGCAATTGTCCTTGCTGACAAGTGACCACCATCAAGGCCATCATGAAGCTCTTTGATCATTCTTTCAACCTGCTCTATATCAATACATCTCAATAAGGTCCCATTAAAATCCCTCCTGAAAAGGATACCATCAACTATGACATAAGGAATTGACTATAGCCTATATTGTCTCCTTTTAGTCTTATCTAATCCTTGAGGGTATCCATTTCCAAACAAAAAATCTTCATATCATCCATCCAATTCTTTGAGTTATTATTTCTTGCTTCTTGTTCTTCTATTAATACCATGGAAACTTCTCTATTAGGTTCTTGAGGTGATAACATTTGCTTACAAAATCCTTTCCCTCTTACCAGCTTGGTAATCTAAATGTCAATATCATATTCCATCACTTTAGTAATCCAGCTAGCTCTTTTCTCACTAGTATCTTTGCACAAAAGGAACTCCTTCACACTGGCATGGGGTACTAACAAATGGATCTTATTGTGGGATAGGAGGTGTCTGAATTTCTTCAAAGATCTGATGACTGCAAGGGCTTGCTTCTCTACATAGCTTTATTTGTCTTCATATTCTTTAAGCTCTTCACTAAAGAAGGCTATGGGATTCTTCATTTTTAGCATTTGTTTGAGTCAAGATAGCAGAGATACTTGACTCACCACCTAGGGTATAGAAAATGAAATCTTTTTCAAAATTTTGATTCATAAGAGTAGGGGCTGAGGTTATGGCTGCCTTGATCTCTTCAAAACTTTCTCTCCATTCCTTGGTCCATGCAAAGACCATACCTTTCTTGAGCATAGCTGCAAGAGGTTTCACCATGGTAGCAAGATTTGGAATAAATATTCTCACAAAATTTATCCTACCTAAGAAACTTTGCAGCCCTTTCTTGTGTTTAGGAAGAGGGAGGGCAAGTATTGCTTTTTTTCTCTCTGGATCGATGGTTAAGCCATCCTTAGATATAATGTGTCCTAATAATTTTCCTTGATTGGTGGAAAAGACACACTTGCTTGGGTTAAGGGAAACCCCAAACTCTCTGCATCTTAGAAATACCTATCTTAGATGATCAAAATGATCTTCTACATCTTTTGAATACATAGTGATATCATCAAGGTAAACTAAGACAAACTTGTCAATCAATCTTTTGAAGGCCATCTCTATTGCCTTTTGAAATATAGCACCTGCATTGGTTAGCCCAAATGGCATCTTACAATAAGAATAGGTACCCCATTTAGTGGTAAAGGTGGTCTTGTACCTATCAGACTCTTTAACCAGCACTTGATTGTAACCAAAAAATCCATCAAGAAATGAAAATCTCTTTGAACCACTGACCTTGGACAAAATCTGCTCCATAGAAGGGAGAGGATGGTGATCTTTAAGGGAAGCTTGGTTAAGGTCCCTAAAGTTGACACACAATCTAATTTCTCCATTCTTCTTCCTAATAGGGACAAGGTTTTCTACCCATGATGAGTGTTTGATGGGAAAAATTATATTGGCCTCAATCAACTTGGATAGCTCCTTTCTCATTAAGGGTTCAATTTTAGGATTCACTGGTCTCTACTTTTGTCTTACCGGTTTGACATTCTCAACTAAATCTATGGTATGCTAAAACAACCTTGGGTCAAAGCCCTTTAAGTCATCATATGTCCAAGAAAATACATCATTAAATTCTTGACATAGATGAATAAAATTCTCTTGTTCAATTTTAGAACATACCTTACCCATGTTCAAGGATTTTCCATCAGCAACCATGACTGGAATATGATCATCTTCATCAGTAGCTAGGTTCATGGCCCTACCTCTTGCTTGATCATCAGGATTACAAACACTCTCTAGAGTAATAAGACCCTTAGGTAGTTTGTTGGAACTGAGATGAATGATCTGATCACCATACTGATCCTGCAGTCTTGACTGATTTATGTCTAAAAACTCTGCCTTATTCTACAAGAAGTTCACAATTTGTTCATTAGACTCAAACACTTGCCAATGGATGTTGCTATCATGGATAGCAAGCCTTACTACCACTCTTATTTGTTGCTTCTTCTCCTCCTCAAGATTCCCTGGCACATCATAAGATGAACCTATTGCTGCAAGTCTATCAACATGTCTATTATCTTTTCTAGGGATGCTTTGAATATTAAATGCATTAAAACCTTCAAGCAAATCTCATACCCTATTTTTGTAAGACTTGAGAAAACCATTCTTGGTGGTATTTTGATTTCTCACTTGATTAACCACCAACTCACTCTCTCCATACACCCTTAAGGCTTGGATTCCTCTCTTTTGAGCAAGTAGGAGACCTTGAGTTAAGGATTCATACCTAGCTACATTATTAGTGCAACTAAATTGGAGCCTAAATGAGAAGTAGTACCTTACTTGTGCATGAGAAATCAACATCACACCAGCCCCTGACCCATTTTTATTCCTTGATCCATCAAAGTACATACTCCATATCCTACTCATATCTTCTTTAGTCTCCATAAGATTGGGAGCTAGAGCATCTTTCTGCAATATACAATATGTACTAATACCTATCTTAAGGGTTTATGACATAGGGTCAAATTGATGTGCATTAGGCCATTCATCCAAGAAAAAATTAGGTATCTCTATTAGGGGAGTGGTGGGCTCATTCACTATGTCATTCTCATCCATTTCTAGGATAGGGAAATTCATGTTGATGGGGTTGGGGGTGTAGGATTCAGTATGATGGAGGGCTTGAGGCTCTGCTTTGATTGAAGCATTAGATCCATATCTTGTCTTAAAAGACATATATGACCAATCAGAGGATATGAAACCACCTATTTGGGCAGTAAAGTCTCTTGACAGATAGATGGCAAAATATGGCTTGACCTCAACAATAGAGATATCTTGGGTCATAGTACAACAAGGGCATGCATGTAAGGCTATCTCCACATTCCTAAGGATCCCTATAGTCTTGACAGTACTACCATCCAACTATAATACATCCCTAACAAAGGGCTCATATTTTATTCCCAAAGCATTAGCAACACACCTAGGCATCACTAAACTGCTAGCCCCTAAATCAATCATGCAATTATGGACTAGCTTGCCCCCTATAATTAGAGAAACATAGAATGGAGGAGGTTTAACCTTTTTACTTGTTTCTACCTCCTTTGATGGTTGTACTAGGCTTCTGGCACTTTCCATGTTGAGTGTCTGATCCTTTGGTTCAATTCTTTCCAATTATTGTTGCAGCAACCTTTTTTGCATTGCTATGGTGGCAACAACATCCCACATGGAGATATTCACATTTGTCTTCTTCATTTTCTCTACCACACTAAATGGCATAGCAGGTGCTTTGGTAGAAGTTTTGGGAGCTGCAACTGTATGAGGTTGAGATGGAATAACCTAAGGATCACTTGTATCTTTTCTGCCATGATTTTGCCTTTGCTGCTAAAAGGTACTTGATTGATTATTTGCTGCTTGCTCATGAGGTATTGTACTTGAATTTGAGGCCTGATTGGGAAGAGGGATAGCATCTTCCATAGCTCTTCTTTTGCTTCTAGTGTTATGCATAATGGAATCTTGGTTTACATTACAATGCTCCTCCATTTGATGATTCATAAAAGAGAAATCACCCTATCTTTGTATATCTAAGGCATCTTTGAATTGGTCCTCCTTGTATGATTATTTTGTTGTAGGTTCTTGGACTATCAAAGCCATAAAATATTCAGCCTTCTAGCACATATAATAGGCATAGGAGTAGTTACAGGAGGGACAAAAATCTTTATCTTGAGCCATATTGTTTTGAGGGACTATGGCCCTACTTTGGTTTACATTTGAGGTTGAAGCATGGACACTCTATTCTAATCAAAAGAATTTTTCCAATGATTAGAGTTTGGAGGCCTATCACTGCTTGAAGTTTGATATTGCAATTGATGAGGCTTACTATCTTGAGCCTGCCTTTCTAAAGTCACCACCTTATTGCTCATTTTCTGCATCATAGAGAAGTTATCCTCTAGCCTCTTTCCTTGATCTTCTAACTTCTTCCCTTGATCTTGTAATATTTTATCAAGGTTCTTCTCTCTTTTTTCCATGTTCTGCATTAGAGATTGCATCATCTCCTTGATTTCATCTATCCCATTTGAAGATGTGGAAGCTTGAGGGACTAGAGTAAGGGATTGTGATGTAGAAGTTGTGGGAAGGGGAGCCATTGCTAGTTGATAATTTTGAACATTAGGAAAGAAAGGCATAGGGGACCTTGGAGATAGCTTACTTCCTTGTATCAATATATTTTCTACCCTTATTTCTATGTCATAAGCATTAGGCAAGGTATCTCCTCCCATAGTTTGGATTGTAGTTGCAATATCACTGTTAAAAGCTCTAAGGTAATGCAAGAAGGCATTACTAGGGGTAGGCTTCACTGAAGTAGGTATTCTATCCCATGTCTTTTGAAATCTATAATTAAAATCAATCATACATTCATGGGGGGCTCCTTTTATAGTACTCAACTGCTCTAAAAGTGACAAATAGTCACTTTTATCCTCAAAATCTTTGCACAATCTTGCTCCTAAACCATCCCAATTTGTTATAGAACCATGAGAAAAACCTCTATACCATTGTAGTGCTTTTCCTTTCAAGGATGAGGCAAGGAGCCTAACTGCAACATCATCTTCTGTAATACCATGGATATTGCAAATATTTGCAACCTATTGAATGTGTTCTGAGGTAGAGATAGAAGTTTCACCAGTAAACTTTGGTACACTTTTGAGTGTAGCTAATGGTATGTCATGTCTTTTGGCTAACAAGAGAGGGCTCCCACCATTAAAGGTGGAAAAAGTATGAGCTCTAGGCAACACCATATAGACAAGTGATCTATTGATATGTATTGATGGCAATCTAGGTTGAGATCTAACAACATGAGGAGTAGAGATAGATCTTGTAGGTGTATTTTTTACTATTGCACTCCTAACTGGTGATAAGGATATTCTAGTCCTCCTTCTTCTAGGGTTTGAAAATGAAATCTCTTGATACTAAAACTTACCTCTAGAAGATGCCCTTGTTTCAACTTTGGGCATGAATCGCTACAACTTTGGTCTGGAACCGGATATGTATTTGAAGCTTAGAGTCACCAAGTACTTTGAAGAATGAGCCTCTTGAAGGCTTAAACACTGAAGCCAGTACTATCTCCTTGGTATTGATCTTGAAATCTTTCCTTTTGACACTAGTAGACTTAAAATCTTTTGATATGTTGTCCCACCGGGTGTGCCAAAAATTGTTGTCACTTAGGTTTGCACCCTTGTCCAAAGCTTATGCATGAGGAAAACCTAGTAAAACATGGAAACAACCTTCAAGCTGTAGGACTTGAACTGTGAGGTTGAGTCTCCAAAGAAGGCCAACTTCCTCTTACTATCAGGATGCACCTAACTATTCTTGGAGAGAAAAAGGGACAAGGAGAGCTGAAAGAAAATCTACCTAATCCAATCTAAAGAGTTGATGCACCAAAATAGAGTGTTCAGACCAATCTCTACCCATATATGCACTATTGAATCAGAATGAAACTAAGGATATACACATTCAGACTTGCTTTAATCTAATAATCACATGCAGATTAGAAGACCAAGATGAATGACACAAGGAAAAGGATATTCACTTATATTATCATTCATAGATCCAAGGAGATACAGTCATGTAGACCATAGATCTCTACAAAACATCAGTGAGAGGAAAATTTTCTAGCACTTTCACACCAATGGCTGAAGGAGATAAGGTAGAATATCATTCAGTTCAGAGGAAAAGGGAATTTACACTAAAATTATAGAGCAATAGCAGAGAAATCAGAGAAGGATATCCTTTACAAAATTCAAAAAAATTGCATTTATAGTTTAGGCATAACTAAGATTTTCCCTCCAAAACAATCCTGCAACTACCACCATCAAGGCTCTGCCAAGAACAATCATGGGGATCTGGGGAGATCTGATTTAAGTATAGCCTTTTGTACTATGAAATCTAACTGTTAACTAAAATAGGGCCTTAAGAAGATAGAGATGGCACCATAACTATCCTAATCAGGTAGATAGATCAATTGGGGGGGCGGTGGAGTGCTCTTCCTTGTCCCACATTCATTCTACATTGGTTGGGATTGATTATAGAGATCAAATCACATAAAAAATCTTGACTTCTTATCATTTTGGTGCATGAATCAGTAGAGTTAGTTAATCAACTAAACTCTGGCACAAGAATGAGCCATGTGGACCAATAACCTCCTTTTGTTTTGCCACCTCATGAGAGTCCAATGTGGTTGACCATCTCTTTTTCATTACTAACTATGCCAACCCTCAAACTCTAACTGTAATGGTCACATTAACTACTAGCAAGTCTAACTATCAATCTTGGTTGGGCTTGCAAGGACATGTGTCACCTAGGCACTATGTCACTATGCATATCCTTTGAGCACTTTCCCATAGCGAGATAACACCCACCATAGATTTGAACTAATTTGACGATCATGAAGACTCACCATAATACTGTGCTATCTCCTTAAAACCTTTCGGCCCACAAAACAACTCAGCACACCTACCATTTGACCTAGCCTGAACTGGTACTATCCCTACAGTTTCATAACACTCAGCCCCACCCTGCTACGTGTTGCTAATGTGCTATGTCATCATGGTTAAAATTCTTGGAGCTTCCCATAGTGAGATAGTGCCCACCATTGATCTCCACGAGATCAATGATCGTGGGAGATCCGTGCTTGCCTCCATAAAACCTCTGATCTATGAATCCACTTAGTAGCCACCTGGCACAACCTAGTGTCTCTAATCCATGTGGAAAAAGGGTGCTATGTCACTATGGATAATTTCCTCACAGCTTTTCATAGGGAGATGGCGCATGCCGTAGATTTTCTTAGATTTGACGATGATCAACAAAATGGTACAACTACACATTGAGTTGGTTGAATGGACCAATGAAAAACCATCATGTAGTATGACCCACCTAACAACTACCACTGAGGACAAGCTATACTATCACTTTGGAGAAGGGCAGGCCCATTACATCATATGTGTCATGCGTCACCAAGGTGCTATGTCGCTATTGTTAAAATTCTTGCAGCTTTCCATAGTGAGATAGTGCCCATCATTGATCTAGACTGATCTAACGGTTAGCAAGATGGATCTAGCCTATCAGTGTACCAACCAATGAGAACTGGCCATGTGCCAACCTATCTAACAACCCTCGTTTGTGGCCCACCAAGTGAAGTAGGACCCATATTCCATGCAGTCATACTTTAGCCAATGAAAAGATTGATCAACTGCCAATGTGTCTGACAAATCCTTGCTGATATTTGACGGGGCATACTTGGGACCCACCTAACAACTGATGTCATTGTACTAACACTTTTTGTATGGGTGTTATGTCACTATCGGCAAGGAATACAAATTTTTTGATAGTGCCATAGCACCCACCATGGATGGAACAAAACCTAGCATGGGAGAAACAACAAGGTAAAAGGGAGGACCCACCTGACACACGATCGAAGGGCATTATGTCGCTAATGCAAAACAACATGCAACTTTCAATAGCAACATAGCACCAACCATAGATCTAAATTGATCTGATGATGGGGAACTTGCAGGCTTATAGAAATATATTAAGGAATATCATAAGGTTCAATCGTTTGATTTTTTTGATATTCCTGGGGATGTTTAAAATAATATTAAGCTGGGAAGTGACTGTTGGGTAGGCAAGAATTTAAAATTGAAATAATTGGTGAGGGGGGGGGCACAAAATGCAATATTAATTTATAACACTAATGACTCAAGTCAAGAGTTAGGCAATAGGCAAAACAATCAAGTAGATAGAGAAAGGAAGATGATAAGTGAACAACTTTCCCAATCCAAGAGTGTAGTCAATAGATCAAGGTAATCATTTTAGTAAAAATAAGGTTCTAGTATGTTGATATAGATGAGAGAGGTAGAAAAGACCAAGCGTGCTAAGACCAAAGAGCCATTCTAAAAATGTTCAAGCACTAGAGACATAGAAAATAAAAGTCAAATAATGAAACTACCCCTAGAAAGAAACACAATAAAAACATGTTAGACTTGATGTTTTGATTTAGAGGAATTTTTTTTGATATTTTGAGTTTTTTTTGAGTTTTTGGTGTTTTTTAAGTTCTATTATTTTTTTGGTTTTTTGATTCAAAACACACAATAAAAGCATGCAAAAAGGAAAACTTCATAAGGATCAATTTGATAGATGTGTCACCTTTTGTTTCAATTGGGGAATGTTTTAAACATTAAAGCTCATCAGATAAACCAACATTTTAAATTTTCTACAAGGATGCACATTCTCAATTAGGGGATGTCCTTGATATATGTAAGGTACATGAGGCCCAAATCTATAGATGAAAGAGAATATTTCCAAACAATAAGGAGGAAATGGAAACCCAATCTCCACCTTCACTACATGAAGGTATAAATTTATTTTGGGCTTAGCCAAGATTTATAATATTCTACTTAGTAGAGGGCTATTGTTACATTCAATCCATACTATCTATACTCCAGTAGAACATGGGAGTTAAGTTTGTCCCCAACAATGATCACTCCTCTAGGCATGTAGCCTACAAATAAAAAGAAATATCTCTTATTTATGTACCCCTCAAACCCCTTAACAAGGTTGAAAGTAGAAAACATAAATAAGAAAACCTTAGGGATTAAAAGACAAAGAAGTTTACTTTAAGATGAAATCCAAGTGTGAATGATTCATTTTGAACCTTTTTTTTCAATGTTGGAAAGACACACCAAACAAGTTAAGAAAAAGATATAAAATAATTTTATAATGAAAAAGAAAAAACTGATCATTTTTCATAATTTAAATAAGAATGTTAAAAAAAATGTACCTTAATATCACACTTTTTATTTTTTTTCCATTTTTGCTCCTTTATGTTGGAACTACAATTGGAACAATTGTTATGTTTTCATTGATGTCAGACATTATTGGTGAGATAGTAGCTACCTAAGTAGAGTGGCATATCAAGATGATTGATGAAGAGGAATTGAGAAGAAGAGATAAAAAGAAGACCTAGTGGAAAGGTTATGTTATGAGGAAACACAAAGGGCACTTGATCAATTGGACTTTGACAAGATAATGTGTTGTTTAATCATAACACTAAGTAGAGAACATAATTGTTTTGAATCCTAGAAAAGATAATAAATGGAGAACACATACTTAGGCTTAACAAAGCTTCAAAGTAGAAGATTAAGGAACTTATTGTTGAAGCAAAGCTATGCTAGTGTCAACTGAGTGAACACTAGAAGCCAAGAAAATCTAGCGTTGACTAAGTGCTAGTAAAAGATAGAGTAACAAATCATTTGGACCAAGTTCTAGTAAATGGACTGAGAAAAGTTAGTATAATTTGAGAAAGGAAAGATAGTGATGACTGAGGCCAAAAAACACAATGGTGGTTGAGTGACAAAATTTTATAGTTTCTAAAGGAATTGAGATTCTTGGCTAACATAGTTAAATTCTTTGAGTATGGAAAGCCTATTGAAGATAAGGATTGATGAATTGGAACATTAAATACAATGGAAACCATGTTTTATTATTTCATGCATGAATTCAAAGAGAAGTTTGAAGAAGTTTCTAGAAGAGGAAGGGGGAAATGAAAGATGGAAGGATTCAATGAACCTGACCTAATCCTAAGATCAATGGTGATGTTTAAGTTTAAAAAGATCAAGCTACCTATTTAAGGAGACATAAGGGTTTGTTGTAAATATAAGATATGCTAGGTTACTAGGAGGGGAGGGGTGAATCAAGAGCTGATAAAACTTCATGTTACTTCACTTATTAATCCTTCATATAGTATTTAGATCTAATTGCATGCATGAAATAATGAAAGAAATAAGAAATTCATAACATTTTTGACACAAGATATGGTAACCCAAAAACCTTCTAGTTAGACCTATAGTATAAAGTTAACCTATCAAGGCTTACAATTGACCACATCTAGTGATCTTCCCTATTAGGAGAAATAAGGACTATGAGGTCCACCTTGTTAAAGGATTTATAAACATAAAATGAAGTATGCACTCTGTTAGGAGATTTAGCAAGAGACTATTAAGTCTATCCTCTTAAAGGATTTGACTAATGCACCTATTAGGATGAACTAGTCATTGATCTCTAATCTACAACTTTGATTTCTTGAATGGGATTTCTTGTATTACAATGATCATCTGGTTGTGATAGATAAATCTATGTTGTCCCTTATATTGAGTGTGTCCTTCCTCAATTCATACTCAAGAACTTCATATTCTTCTTCACATACTTATTTGGATATGATACAATGAATTTCATATATACCAATCCAAATCATTACATTCTGGAGTCTGCTACAATACCAATTTCATCACAATTCAAAAAGTTAGCTCAACTATTGTAACTCAAGTTCTAAGGACAAACTTGGTGATGTTATGATACATGTAAAACACTTTCAATTCTCAAAAAACTTTGGCACTTGGTTGAACTTGAATATTAGTCTATACTAATCACTTCCAAGTAGCTCAAACTCGGTCAATACTATGTGTCTCAAGGAACATTGAGAAACTTGGCACCTATTAAATCACTTGGTTGACACTTCTATGCTTAGTCAACACTAGATTCACTTTGTTAACATTGGGAGCTTGGTAAACACTATAATTTTGGTTAACACTATAGATCTTGGCTAACACTAGAGTCTCCATCACTTCCATTAGATAGCTTGATACACACTGCTATACTTAGGCTATACTACAAATTGTCTCTAATGTTCAATAGATACTTGTAGCTCAGTATGAACTACAAAGTATTTTTTTCACTCGGTAGCAACTAACACACTTGGTTAACACTACTAGATGAATGACAAGCTCAGTATAAACTATAGAGATCAATAGCAATGTAACCGTTTAACTAAGTGTTGAGTCATTGATAGACAAATTAACCTTAAATGTTAATAATCTCCTCCTTTGGTATTAGTGACAAAAACACTTATGAAATCAAAACAATCTAAATACTCAAAATTACAAGTCAAACTTTCTTTATCAACATACTATTTCTTCAACTTGGTTTTGACATCTAGCTACTGTGGCTCAATAACATACTCTATTTTTGTGATTTTTCAAAATTTATTTTTTAAACTTATTTTCTACTTTTTCTTATCTATATAATGCCATACCACTCCCCCAAACATATACCTCTCCTATATATATACATCTAGAGTATAGTATACTTCTCCCCCTGTTATCAATTATATTTATAAAGTCAATCTTTTCATATTTATTTCTCCTCCTTTGTCAATATCTTCTCTCTCTCTCTTTATGTAATTATACAATATATAATATCCTCTCCCCCTTTTGAGAAAAATTAAAAAGGTGTGTGATATGTATATATTAATACAAAACTGTGACAAGAAATTAGAATGTAACTTTTGAATTAGTTCCATAGTCTTGTCCCAATTCTTTTGCAATACCTTACTTGCATGCAAGGTAATCTACACTTCTACTGATAGTTCCAACATGTGGTTAGCTATGGAGAAGTTTTTATTATGGATGAGAGTCTTTGCATGTGCCATTTGCTTCTGCAGTGCATCCATGTTTGGAAGAATCATGCCTTGAATTTTTGAAAGTGTGTCCTTGTTTCTATTTTCGTCCCTTAATAATTATACATGTAGGTTTGTCAGATATTTGATCCTTGTGTAATGTGTAGAACTATAACTCAGATCAAGTGGCTGTTGGTGTGCACTTTCCTTCATCTCCTCATCTATCTTGGATAATTTATCGTTGATTTCCTTGGTGAAGATAGATGTGTCACTTGATTTTGAAAATCAATGAAACAACATTATTAATAGATGTTTCTAGTGTAAGAATGTTAGATATCTCTACATGACCTATTGCAATATTGAATGCAACTTTCTCCAACAATTTATTCTCAAACTTTCTTTTAGCTCTTGGCAACATTTTTTCCCATCCATTCAAATCTTCATTGTACTTGAGGATAATTTCAATTAGTTGATCCAAAATAGGTTTCTTTCTATCAACCACAATAGTTAGAGAATTATTAAATATGCTCTTTATGTCCTCAAGAACTTGATTTTACTTCTTCTTCTCTTCTCTAAGCTTTTGTTTCTTATCTGTTTTCTTCAATAGCTCACCTAGGGTATCCATTTGATTAGGAGTAAGGATAGAGATATCCCAATTTGGAATAACAATGTTCTCATTTAGATTAATTTCTTCCTCTTCTTCTTTACCCTTATTTGTAATGGTAGAAACAATTTGTTTTACATTCATTATAACTTTAGTGCTCAATTAAGACTAGTTCTTAGCTATCATTGCACTAGCTATGAATACACTCAAAATAGAAATAATACTAACAACTAGAATATCTTGTTATTGCTCGGTCATGCCTGATGATGGAGGAACTTACTACTTCATAGATGAATTGTTGGGCACTTTAGTGAATGAAATACTTGGTAGTAGAGATCAAGAGATTGGTTGGGTGCTTGGTGTTGTATTTTTGACCTCAACCAACTTGGAAGGAGCATCCTCTTAGCTTGATTTCACTAAGGCTTTTCTTGGAGAGTGAGGAAATGAAGTCATGACCAATGTTGTAATCTTCTTTCCATCAGTTTCCTCAATGCTCTATATTTTAGGAAGACTTTCCTGAGTGGCTTCCTAACCTTCTTCTTCATCATCTAGATCAACATCATCTATTTCATCATCTTTTATTTCCACTTCTTCTAGATCCTCATATTTATTGTCTTTATCATCAACATGCACTACAAAATCACTGGGTTGGTGCAACCCATAGATATTCTTCCATGTGGTAGTAACTTTCTTCACCACAGATTCAATATCCTTAAGAAGTATCACACATGTGTTGAATTTGAGAGTGAGCTTCTTCTCACTCTTCTTCAAGGACTCCTTCACTTCCTTTTCACTAACTCTCAGCATAAGCTATCTCAAAGTCTATTCATAGATGTCCTTAGTGCTCTTCGTTGCACTTTCCCATCTAGGTTTTATTACCTTCATAAGTTCATTAAGAATTTGTTGTGAAATCTCATCTAGTAAATATTTCTATTTACCCAATTTTGTCATGAGAGTATCCTCAATCTTCTTTTTATCTTCCTCAATCCTAGTTCCATACTTGAGATAATTAAAACATGCCATGCCAGATCCTTCTTCCATCCATTTCAATTTCTCTTGAAGTATAGGTGCAGACCATTTGAAAATGGTCTATTCAACTTCATCATCACCTAACTTCAACTTCTTCTTGGATTTGGTCACCATTCTTGTCAATACTATGAGGGAGGACTTAGCAATCTTGTTTATAATGACCTTCCCCTTCTTCTTGGGAACCTCTTCCTTCTTATATTTAGGGTATGTGCAGGATCATGATGTGCCAAAAAGTGGTGATCTAAAAAATCTACTATTTTGAAATATCTCAAACCATTTCAAAATCTATTCCAACTTTTTTCCCACCTACCCTGATACTAAATGGAAACAATTAATATCTTTATAAGGTCTACTATATTTTTTGATAGCAAACCTATATAGTCAACTTTAAAAACATCCTTAAAATGTCCTTTTGGCCTATTTTTATGTGATTTTTACTTCAAAAATGTAGCTGATGACTTTCTTTTCACCAAAATTTGATGAAATGAAAAAGGTTTCTTAAGAATTTTCTTACCTTTCCATAAATTTAAGGTTTGTCAAATTATGAGTTTAGTAAGTAATTATTACCTATTTCTAATGGATTTATGTATAAAGTGCTGATTGACACACTACTTGAGAAACAACTATAACTTTCAAATGGTACAACATTTTTTAAACACAAAAGATGCATCCCATTCTATGTTTCTTCTACTATAAGGAAAAAAAAATGAAAAATTGAATTTTATAGAGTTTTGTTTTAGTTAAGGTGGTCAGACACAAGAGTTTTTTTATTCCAAAAATACTAAAGTCAAAAATTAATTAATTATTATTTATTTAGAATAAAAATATCCAAAAATATTTGTCACATCTAGGAATGAGTCTACTACTTACATCTAGAATATTATTAAAAATATATTATTATTTTATTTTGATTAAGGTTGTTGGACATATGTCTACTTATTTTTGTTCTGAACTTTTTGTAATATTGCATTAAAATTCAAAATTTTGACCAATCAATTTTTTTTTTGAGATAAGTCCTAGTGGTTTAGAAACTAGATTCAATTTTCTAGAGATTTTTTTCTCTCAACTTTTTGATATAATGTTAATAACAAGTAGAAAATTGCATGTCATGTTGACATAACGTTGATTTTCTGATTTTTTATTGCCACTTAAGGGCATAGTTTGGTTGACCATGATCTTGGACATACCCTTAGATTTCTCTACTTTATCCTCTTCATCTTCATCTACTACATCATGTCCTTTTTCCTTGGTAATCATAAGAGGAGAACTTGTTGATTTTGCATTTTTTATTATATTTTTTATCCTCTACTTACTTCTTGAGGTAGCTTAATTTCAAGCTCAATTGTTCCATTGGCTTCATCAAAGGTTCCAAAATAGGTAGCTTTAGGATCCATAGGCTCATTTAATAGACCTTTAATGATATCCTTAGTGTCATCAATGTTAACCTCATAGTCTAGAGGATTCACCCATGCCACTCTAGGTTTGACTACTTGAATGTATACTTGTTGGAAATATAAGAGAAGTAACTAAGAGGGGATGGGTGAATCAATTACTACAAAAATAGATCCCAGATCCTTTAGATGTAAGTATAAAATAATTATGTTAAAACTTGAGTCTACTGGTGCTCAGCAAACAAAGAAATGTTGTAACTCAGTAAATAATATAACTACTTGGTAATTACTTAGCATGAGAATCTTAAGATGTTATCTATAATTACCATTACTTTAAATTAGTAGTAAAAATATAAAAGAAATAGCATGAACACATTAGACACTAATATTTAACATGAAAACTAAATTTGGGAAAAACCACCAATTGCAACTAGTTACTATTTTCACTTTTCTGAAGTGAGCCTTGTTAGGAGACAACCCTATTAAAGGTTACAAAACACACTATTAGGTGTGACCTTGTTAGAGGATTTAATCACCCTATTAGGAGTGGCCTTGTTAGAGTTCTTTAGACAATTCAATATAACTACCACCTTGTTAGAGGATTTAAAAATAGTTATTAAGCCAACTTTGTTAAGAGATTTAGATCACTCCTGTGATGGTTAGAGTGTAACAATGCCATGACCTAATTTAAATGCAATGAAATTACTAATTATAGATCTTAATTACTAAGAGGGGATGGGTGAATCAATTACTACAAAAATAGAACCCAGATCCTTTAGATGTTAGTATAAAATAATTATGTTAAAACTTGAGTCTACTGATGCTCAGCAAACAAAGAAATGTTGTAACTCAGTAAATAATATAACTACTTGGTAATTACTTAGCATGAAAATCTTAAGATGTTATCTATAATTACCATTACTTTAAATTATTAGTAAACATAGAAAAGAAATAGCATGAACACATTAGACACTAAGATTTAACATGAAAACTAAATTTGGGAAAAACCACCAATTGCAACTAGTTACTATTTTCACTTTTCTGAAGTGAGCCTTGTTAGGAGAAAACCATGTTAGAGGTTACAAAACACACTATTAGGTGTGACCTTGTTAGAGGATTTAATCACCTATTAGGAGTGGCCTTGTTAGAGGTCTTTAGACAATTCAATAGAACTACCACCTTGTTAGATGATTTAAAAATAGTTATTAAGCCAACTTTGTTAAGAGATTTAGATCACTCCTGTGATGGTTAGAGTGTAACAATGCCATGACCTAATTTAAATGCAATGAAATTGCTAATTATAGATCTTAATTCTAGATTGTATACTTGATCCTTCCTGATTGAACATATCTTTTCAGCTCCACAAGGACATTCTGCTTATCCTTGTAATTTGCTTCCTCTTTTCATCATCAGATCTTCAATACTTTCACGTATCCATCTTCTTTCTTCTACTCCTCAACTTGACCTTTTATTTATATCTTTCATATTATCAAGTCAACTCAAATAAAAATTGCAATAACTAATATTCATCTTCTTAGTTGGCTAGAATTAACAATCAAATAAATTGAACTCAATATGCCAAAACAAGAAAATCCTTTGTTAGCTAACCCTACTCGGTAGAGACTAACATAGAAATGATTTTCCTGTATTAACCAAATTAACTCAATTAACACCATATAATTGCATAGATCCTTTGGTAACCGAGTCAGCTCACTTAGCACTAGTTCCATCCAACATTTTCTTCATTAACTAAGTGAGCTTGGTTAACACTCATGTTCCGCAAACTTTCCTTAGACACCTAAGTGAACTTGGTAGAAACTACATTTTGAACTAAACAAACAATAGAATGCTCAGTAGACAAGAAAATTGTCCCCAATTCCTAAGAGAGATCAACATACATTGCAAGATAATGATATGACATTTTGTGTAACATCAAAGATAATACACAATTAATCAATTTTATTCAACAATACTTTGTCACAGTTAACAAATATCTTTCTCATAGTCTTCTAGAAGATTCTTGGAAATCCTAAATCTACTTTGCATCTTTTATTTGAATGATTCAAAATAATTATCTAAGATGATACTAGAATTTTCACTCATTTCTGCTATGTACTCATTGATTTGATATAAAAGTGGAACATCCTTTCTCCATACAACTGAGAACCAAACTTACACGAATTGTTCTTTGACACTCTATTGCTTTCTATATTCTTGTTGAATTATATCAACAACATTTTGGCAAGATTGAAAGAAAATTTGTTCTTCACTGCCTTGTATGTTAGATCAATAGCCTCACATGACACATTTTTGAACTAACTTGAGTTGTATATCTTGTGAGCAATTACATAGATTCTAAACTTCAACATCATGTCTATCACACCACTAAACATCATGCCTATTCCATCCCACTCACAAGTGTCCACTTTGTCAATTCTACCTGAGCTAGGGTTTTAGTGGTCTTAGCCTTGTTCAACATGGGAAATCTAGTGATTCAATGTATCATCTTCTTTGTAATCAAGATGAAGCAATCTAACCACATTTTCTCATTATGAATTTTACTAAGAATGAATCTGATCCACCTGACTTGAAAGTCATTTGACATATGAAGAATATGAGTTAAAACATTTTTTTGTGAATGATTATGCTTGCATTTGAGAATTCCATCCTCACATAACTCATTGAAAACTTCATTCATTTCTAGGGTTCCAAGTTCTAAGATTAAATAGTGATAGAATGAATGACTATCATGGACAAGAAGTACCTTGGGAAAAATCTATGATTACACTCAAATAGGGCCCAATGTCTCTATAATTATTGGACTTATTTTGAATGTAGGAGCCTTGCAATCCACTCCATGAACCAAAATTTATAATCCTATCTTCACTTTTCTACTTGAAGATACCATCGCTTGGTAGGGTTTCAAAAAAGGGGGTATCTTCAACAACAATTTCTCAAATCACTCAAAAACTCTAAATTCACTCTTCACTCCATGCTCTAAAAGTTTGTAGTGAAACAATGCATATGATTTCTTCCTTTTAAAAAATTTCCTATTTCCAATCACCATTAATGCTTCATACATATACTCAGTCAGTGATAGGTTGTTCTTCACTTGATTTGGTCTTTAATTCTTAGAAGAAACCTTTAACTCAATAAGGTCTCTTGACTTGGTAAGAACTACCAACTCAGAGAACTCCAAAACTCAATAGTATTATCACCATTTGGTTTGACCTTGGTACTCGGTAGAGTCACCACCTCCATCACCTATGTAATGCAACTTGGCCATTCTTGGTAAGGTCTTGCAACCCAACCTTTATCATTAAGGTATTTCATTTCTATCATCACTCAATTATCTTTGGGAATCTTAAATGCTAAAGTGGATCTTTCTACTCATTAGTTGGAACTAATGTTAGATGGCTTCTTTTGAATCATAGTTCTAGTGATCTCCATACGTATGATTGTCAACAATTTCATGGCTTTGATTAGCATTCTCTAGAGATTTTGGTATTCATTTTTGCCTCATTTTCTTTCTAATATTGGAAACTTTGGCTTTATTTTCATCTTCAATTCCTCCTATGTTCATATAGTTCTTGGCAATATGTCCAAGTTCTATACAAAAAAAAATCTCTTTGTAGTATCTCTTTTCCTCATGTGCTATTTCACATTGTTTAGTCCTATGTGTCCAAACTCACTGCAGTAGTGACATTGACACCATGCATTGTAATCCCATCCAAATATTTATTTCACAATTTTTTCTGCTAGGTTCCACTTCTTGATTTTGCACTCTAAATATTTGTGTCATTTTTCCTTTCAATTGTGACACTTCCCTTCAAACTTAGGTTTCTTTGTGCATTCACTTGCTCTATGGACTTTATTGCAATTGTAACACTTTCCATTGAATCTTGCTTTACCATTGCTCCAATATTTATTTGATTTATGGCCTATCTTACCATAACAATTGCAAGTAGGCCTTTTATTCTTTTGAGCTCCTTGCTAAGATGATTCACCTTCTTCTATAAATTCTAGTCCAATTTTTCCTTTGTGTCTATACTAAGTTTTCTCATTAAATTTATTAATGCTTTCTTGAGATTTCATTATTCTTTCATTGATTTTCATTTCAATGCTAAGATCATTCTATAGTCTTTCATTCTCTATCCTTAGATTGAAAAGCTCTTGATTTGCATCATGGAGTTGATTAGTAAAGTCTTCTTGCTAAACGGATAGTTGTTGAATTTCAGTGTCCTTTTCTTTTATCACTTCTTTGGCTTTATCTTTTTGTTCCATGACCTCATGCATTCTAATAGATTGTATTTATTGCTCTATTTTCATCTTTCTGACTTCTTCATGAAGATTGGAATTATTTTCTAATAGATCTTTGATTGATGCATCTGCTTCATCTAAATTTCTCTATCCACATAAGTCTTCAATTATTCTTTTAGTGTAGAGGTTGTCATCCATTTGTATTGAAAGATCTTTCCTTCTTTTCAATGATTGAGAGAGTTTCTCCTTTTCTCTCTTTAGTTTTCCAATCACCAATTCTAGATCCAACTTTTTTATTCTCAATAGCCTTATCTATCATCTATACCTCCATTTTCTCTAATCTTGTATCAAGTTGTCAAACTTCTTTTGATGTGAGAGCTAGTAGCTTTGATACCAATTGTTAGAAATATAAAGTAGGCTAGGTTACTAAGAGGGGAGGGGTGAATTGAGAACTAATAAAATTCATCTTACTTCACCAATTAATCCTTCATTTAATATTCTGATCTAATTGCATTCATGAAAGAATGAAAGCAATAAGAAATTCATAACATTTTGACACAAGATATGGTGAACCAAAAACCCTCCCATTAGAAAGTAAACTAGGGTGGCAATGACATCCACAAGCTTTAGTACTATAGTATAAAGTTAACCTATTAAGGCTTATAAATGACCACTTCTAGCAAGCTACCCTCTTAGGAGCAATAAGGAATATGAGGTCCACCTTGTTAAAGTATTTACAAACATACAATGAAGTATGCTCTCTATTAGAAAATTTAGGAAGAGATTGTTAAGTCTACCATGTTAAAGGATTTGATTGATGCACCTATGAGGATGAACCAATTGTTGATGTTTAATCTATAATTTTGATTTGATGAGTGAGATTTCTTATATTACAATGATTACCTGGCTATGATAGATAAATCTTTGTTGTCCCTTATACTACTTGTCACCTTCTTCAATTCATACTCATGCACTTCATATTCTTATTCCAATACTTATTTGGAAATGATACAATCCATTTCATATATACCAATCCAAATCATTACCTTTAGAGTCCGCTGCAATACCAATTTTATCACAATTTACAAAGTCGGCCCAAGTGCTATGACTCAAGTTCTGAAGACAAACTTGGTGATGTCTTGATACACGACAAACAATGTCAATTCTCAAAAAAATTTGGCACTCATTTGAACTTGAAGCTCAGTCCATACTAATCACTTCCAAGAAGCTCAAACTCAGTCAACACTATGTGACTCAATGAACATTGAGAAATTGGGTAGTGATTGAATCACTTGGTTGACACTATTACTATGCTTAGTCAACACTAGATTCACTTTTTTAACAATACAAGCTTGGTACACATTGTACGACTTAGTTAACACTATAGAGCTTGGTTAACACTGGATTCTCCATCACTTCCATTGGATAGCTTGGTATACATTGCTACACTTAGGCTATACTACAAACTATCTCTGATGTTCAATAGATACTATGTTGCTCGATATGAACTGTAAACTATCTATTTCATGTAGTAGAAATTGAGAAACTTGGTTAACACTACTAGATGAATGATAATATCGGTAGCCACTATAGATCTTAGTAGCAATGTAACCATTCGACTAAGTTTTGAGTGAGTGATAGACAAATTGACCTTAAATTTCAATAGGGTTGACCTAGAAAGGTTGGTACAATTATTGGTTCTATTGATTGGTTAAATTGAGTAAAAGGATAAACAATGAATTTTTGAGGTGAAAAGTGATTGGTTGAAGGGTTTCCAAGAAAATCAGTGATGAAGACGATAATAGAGGCCACTTAATGAATCAAACTTTGGACTAAAATATAATCTATATTTTAAAGTGAGTTGTATTTATTTAGATCAACTTGTTGTTACTTTCTAACAACAATGAAAGAATTATAGAAATATCTCTTAACTTGTGCCTTAGGGACCCATTGTACCAAAATAGATCAATTTTTTCAAATTGAGTTGGTTATGTGTAGGATCATGGTGTGCCAAAAAGTGGTGATGTGAAAAAGGTGGAGTTTGAAAACATCTAAAACAATTTCAAAATCTTCTCTGACTTTTTCCACCCATCTTGCTACCAAGCCAAAAAGGTTCGGTCAAACCTTAACAGGTATCCAATACATTATCAGATACTTGATATTGGGTATTTGATATCATATTAGGTATATGATATGAGCTCAAATAATCAAAGCCTATTACTTGCAATTTTAAAAAAAATTGAGAGGAAATTAGGGATTTTCATATGAGCTTGGCTTATGTTGCCCCCATTTCAAATATCTAATATAGGAATTGGGACATGATATAGGTAACAATTTTTTTGTATTTTTTAATGATTTTGAATGAATTTTAATATAAATTAGGTATTTTAAATAGTAATTGTTGAAAATTAGATTTTGTTAATAGTTTTGCAATTTAATAGGTACAATTGACCCGAATGATGACACTGAGCCAGGAAATAATGTTCCTCAAAACCCTCCATCAAACAATCTAGTACCCCCTCAAAATTGTCCACCAAATGATCCCCTACCCCCTCAAAACCCTCCTCAAATTGAAGATTTGATAGAAGAAAATCTTACTAAACTAAGGGGCTTGCAAACCACATATAATAGTATACCTACATTGGCTCCCATGTTATCCATGTTAAACACCATAGTGGATAATATTCAAACACTTACCAATCAACATAATGTTGCTCTTCACCTAGGTGAGAAAATGCATGCCATTTTTGATGATGGGTTGGACTATGATGAGATTTTGACCCTAAACATAAGAAAAGATGATATAGTTAACCCTTTTGTAAACCTTGAAATTGGTAAAATAGTAGATTGCAAGAAACCCAAACTATCAATTAAATGGTGCAAAAATGAGGCTATGTGTGAAAAGTTTTAGAATTGTTGGTGGATGGTTTTTGAAAAACCTCCACACAAAAATTTTGAGGTTTCATTCTATTTCATTAGAGAGTAAGGCTATAATAATGGTTCCCACTTTCCATCATGAATAAATTTGATGGAAAGTGTAAAAATATTTTTCTAGAACCTTTGGATTAAGCCTACACTTTGAAAAATACCCTATAAGGTTTTGTTTGAAGTCATGGCCCTAGGGGCTTGATTCGAATCCATAGGGTTCATTTGAAGCCTCTTTTTCCAATTGCCATGGAGGGCTTTGAATGAAAGTTATCTAGGCATTCTAACAAAGCTCCTAGGACCAATAAATAGTCAAAAAATGGGCCATGGGTCTTCATTCAAACCCCCTGAGGCCAATAAGAGGCCAAAACATGGGCTAGGGGGTTCATTTGAACCCCTAAGGGGCCACCTAAACTACTTTAAGGGGCCACCTAAACAAGGAACTATTACAGATGGAAGACTTTGATAATTGAACATCTAAGATAACATCCAAGATTGCTTCCTTATCTCTATTCAATGCCACCACATTTTGATTGGACATATATTATCAAGCTTAATCAATTTCTATGTAAAATTATGAGTAGGGAATTTTTTGGTCCTCTTAGATTGGCACATTTTCTTTCTGACATTTGGTGGTCTATTTGGGAAGCATATGGAGATCTATGTGATCCTCCATCTCCAGTGGACTTTCTACATCTAGTCATGCTAGCTATGGTTTCTTCATCCTCAAATGAGATCACACCTCCAACTCTTATTGCTCCTATTGATCCTGTTCTAGCCACAGATGCTTCAGATTCAGTGCAATAGGATACTTTATGTCTTCCTACTCTACCTTCATGTGAAGACTTCCTTTTAGACATTGAACAGTTGTTCATGGAGTCTCACATTGAAGATATGGGAGATATTCTTGATGACATTCATCTTCTATTTGAGGTAGATACTTCATCCCTTGCCACATTGATAGATTCATGTACTTTAGCATTGCAGGGTACTCATGGTCTTCCAGGTGATGATTTCTTGCTAGACATTTCAATTCTGTTCTTGGAGTCACACACAGTAGATATGGAAGACTTTTATGATAATTTCTCACTTCTCTTTACTAAGGAGTCTTCTACAGTTATTGCGATGGCCCACTCTGACCCTCAACTCCATGCTCTACATCATCAATCCTTCCAGATTGGCATGATTGTGGATTCTTCTTTATAGCATCTATAGGAGGTCTCTTCATCAGTTTAGAAGACTATTGGTTTCCTAAGATAGGTTCTACCTCCTTCCTTGTTCAATTTTCTCTTCTCATAGTTTTGGAGGAAGCCATCTTCAGTATTGACACAAGGACATTTGAACAGGTTTCAAAGATACCAGTCATCATAGAGATTCCTTCTCCATCCAGGGGATGCATCTCATAGGTACCCTTGCCTTTGTTTCTTCCAAAGGGGAGGAACATTGTCAAAATATCATGGATCAGCTTCTACATCAGAGCATTTCTCACTGATTGGCACACTACTTTTAAGGGGGGGTGGACTACCTTGTCTCCTTCTTCTCCTTTTTGGGGGGGACTTTTTCCTCATAGGAGGCTTTTTCCTTCTCCATTCTTTATTTTATATACATGGATGTATGTCATAATTGTGGGGGGGGGGGGGGGGGGGGGGGGGTCTTGATTACTCCATTCATCAATGCATCCTTATTCATCTCTCATTTTGGGGGAGGGTTTTTCCCATGAGGTTTTCCCTCTTTCCCCGCTTCATGGGGGATTGCATTTTCATTATGTACATGGGTACCTAACATGGCCTAGTAGCTAGGACCCATTATGCATCTTCATCCTAGTTTCATAAGCTTAAGGGAATTCCCCTAAGTTGGACTTAAGGGGGGGTGTTGGTGTAAATAGGTATTTACTTATTACACTTACTTAAGTTTACTTAGGTTTATGCATTATTTAATTATTTTGTATTATTTTATTTGTGGGACACTTAGGAGTTTGTACACTCTTGTGAGATGTCTTAATGACATCACAGGGGTCCACATCTCTTTTAAGCACATGTTTTCTACAACACAGGAATCTTCTACACACATATGACACTTAGTCATTCTTATCCATTCATCTAGAATGTTGGATAAGGTGCTTAGTTGTCTTATCTTCTGGTTGTTTCTAGAGACATTCTAGGTGCTTCTTAAGAGGCCTTTATATACAAGCACTCCTAGTGTGTTGAACAACACATTTCAAATAGAGCAATGTATTCAGACATACTCTTGTTGGGTGATGCGATGCACTCCCCTACCCACAGGTGGTTAATTATGTGGTGTTCCATGTACACTAACAGTCATGGCTTTTGGTGCAATGGAAAATGGGCTCAACAATTGGTATTAGAGCCTAGTTTTGGCCTAGTCATGGCTTCAAATCTCCCTGGTGCCTTCCTGACCCACATAAGCACCTAGTATGCACATCGAGGGGGAGATTTTTGGGTGATATGACATGCTCCCCTGCCCATAGGTGGTTAATTATGTGGTGTTCCATGTTCACTAATAGTCATGGCTTTTGGTGCAACGACAAATTGGCCCAACAACTCTGATTAATTGATCATATCCATTTTTGGTCTACTGTGTGCTTGCGTTTGAGTTCTTAGTTCTTGGGTGAATTTTTCCCTTAGGCAAATTCTTATAGTTAGTCTAGACAAATAATCTATAACTATGTTCAATTTTTCTAGCTCAGCAATAGTAGTAATATCAAACTCTTGTAATAAGAAGAGCCATCTTGCTAGTTTACTAGTGATAGTTGGTTTGTTCATTAAGTACCTTATAGCTAAGTGATCAATACATGAACAAAAATAGAATATCTATTGACATAATGTTTGAATTTTTTCAATGCATTGACTACAACTAATAGTTCTTTTTTAGTTACTATGTAATTCATCTTGAATCCATGAAGGCTTTTACTAATATTGTAGATGGCATTCTCAAGATTAACATGTTTTTTTCCTAATACAGCTCCTATGGCATAGTCTAATGCATCAGTATGAATATGAAATGGAATTGACCAATCTGGTCCATTTAAAACTATTGTCGTGCTAAGGAGTTTCTTAAGCTATAGGAAGGCTTCATTACATTTGGGTGTCCAAATGAATTCACCTTCCTTAGTCAACAATGTATACAAAGGACGAGCTATTTTGCTGAAATCTTTTATGGAATGCATATAATATCTAGCATGACCTAAAAAAACTTACATCTTTTGGTTTTTTAGGTATGGGCAGTGTTAGAATTACCTCTTTCTTAATTGGATCCACTTGTATTTCTATAGCTAATATGAAATGAACAAGCACTACTCCTTCCTACATGAGCATGAAACATTTTTCACTATTGAGTCATAGATTATGTTCTTTACATTAGATAAGAACATTTTCAAGGTTCATCATGGCTTCTTCAAAGGTGAATCCAAATGTTGTGAAACCATCCATGTATATTTCCATACAATCATGTGATATATCAGCAAAAATGTTGATCACAACTCATTGGAGTGTTTCAGGGGCATTACATAGGCCAAATGGAAAAATAGAATATGTAAAAGCACCCCATGGGCATATAAATGTGGTTTTGTCTTGATCTTTAGGAGCAATACTTATTTGATTATAACCATTGTACCCATCTAAAAATGAGAAATACTTCTTTCCAGCCAGAGTTTCCAAAACATGATCAATGAATGGTAAAGGAAAGTGATCCTTTTTGCTTGTCTTATTCAATTCTCTATAATCTATACAAATACACCATTTCCCTCCCTTTTTAGGCACTATGACCAAGGGTAACACCCATTTACTATCAGATATATGATAGATAAAACCAGCATCAAGAAATTTTTTGCAATTTAGTTTTAACTATTTCTCTAAGGGTTGGATTAATCCTTCTCTAGGATTGATAGAGTGGCAAGCACCCTTCATTGATGCATATTCTATTAGTGCATAAAGTAGGACTCAATCCTTTCATATCCCCATAGTCCCATGCAAAAGCCTTTTCATGTTTTTGAAGAAGTTTTGTTAATTGTTTCATCTATGTAGAACATAATTTTGGATTGATATGGAGAGTATAAAATTTTGACAACTCAATAGTAGTTGTAGAATCAATTATAGTAGCTTTAGAGATTGGACTTGTATCTAATTCACATGGTAAGAGTTGATGAATAATGTTTGGCTTCTTGAGAAGAATATAACTCTCATTACATTGCTCATATGTGGTTAATTCTAACACAAAACTATCAGATACATCTTTTTCTATCACACAAATATTATTAAGAATACTCTAAATTATTGAATCCTCTTCCTATAGCTTTAGAAAATATTGTTTATGTAACATCACAAGCTATACTATAGAGTTTAACTCTTCTTCTCCATCCCCTGCATCTGGCCATATAGATGTGCTTAAATTTGGTTGTGGTTGTGCTAGAGGATATAAATCAATTTTTTTTATTGCTTGACC